>OX596258.1:14185917-14376282 GCA_951394255.1 Polyploca ridens
AATTAACATTCTAAACACGAAATAAAAGCGTGGACACTATAGTTGTTTTGGCTGACGCAGCCACGACGAATGTGCACGCGCGAACTAGTTTCCATATATGAGTAGATGTCGTGTCTAAGCAAGACGTCTTGCGTAGGCGCGACGTCGAATATGCAGCCGACGACGACGCGTGTCTGATCAGACATAAGAAAAAATTTCTTGTAATGTGCACGGTCTCATATAACAACCAATGCGACTGAATGTCTTATAAGACATGTCTGATCAGACACAAGAAATTTTCTTATAATGTGCAAAGGCGCTTACAAGTGAAATGCAAATGTTATTCATTTTATTACCCACTTAAAGCTATCTGTTTTGTCACATGTAATTTTAGTGCCTTTGAATTTGGAAAGGAATGTCCTATAAGTTATTCTGACACAGCCATTGGTAAAAAGAGAAAAATATTCCAAGTGATACCTCTTGTTGTTAGGTAGATGCAAGCACTGTGTACACCGCCAGGGCAGTGTAGCACAGCCGGGGTGCACGTGGCGGCCACAGAGCGCGGTGCAGCGAGCGGCCCACCCACCACCGCCTGCGCCTGCGCCTGCGCCTGCGCCTGCACCTGCGTCGGTATCACCCGTTGAACACGACTCGCAGGACGCACACTCGCCACAACACCACCGGGATGACTGTACATAAAAATATTACATATAAATTCATTATAATAAGCTGCTGTGTGAAAATAAGGACTGGAATGGAACAACTCTTCTTCATGTGACAACTTGAAATTAAACAATCTTAAATACTGAATTATTTATGTTACTAAACTGCTTTAAAATAATATTCTAATCATGAAGGACAATAATAATTGACTTAACTGGATTCTGATGTTTGCTTTCAACACCATATAAATTACAATTTAAAGTGAAAGCCAATTCAGTCAATTTTTTATTATTGAACAATCTCTACTGCTTACCATCAGATCAAAAAAAAACAAGAACAAACCTTTAAAGTAGTTTGTGTAATATGGTCCAAGAGATTGAGACACGTAGGGTGCGCATAGGACTTGCACTGATAGCAGCAAATGAGAGCTTCTACAGCACCAAGCCCATTCCTAGCATCAGTGCCAAGGCACTCTGTACAAACAGGCACACCACCCTGGTTCTGTTTCTGAAAACAATATGATATTTTATTTTGGTTTCATACATAGTTGAAATTTTATTATCTAGTAGATTTTATGAATGCATGTAAAATAAGCTGGGCTAGTGCTAATCAGTTCTGAGCTTGAAGGGATAAAATCACAAATCTATAGCAATAGGACATTTAGGACTACAAATTTCAGACTTATAATTTCACAATCTGTTTTAACTTAATACCTTTTTCGTACCTCAGTGACCCTGGAACCCGACGAAAACAGTTGGTACAAACAGGTACATACAAAGTAATAACATATGCAAAAAAAAATTACAATATCTTCAAGTCGGGTTCCAGGTTCACAGAGGTCTCTTCCGTTACTAAGGTGAGAGTCATGTGACAAACAGACATTCCAACTGCACTTCCTAATAAGGTATAGGACCACAAATAAAGGTACTTGTGTCTCATACTACTCAAATTCCCTACACTAACCTTCAATAAGCCTTCAATATAGCTATATCTAATAAAAATAGCTTGGATCAATAAATCAATAATCAATTAAGTTACTAACCTGCTATTAGGTCAATGTTACTTTCATACTTAATTCCATTTGTAACTTAAAGAGAATAATTTATGATATTGCATACATAGAATGGAAGCAAAAAAGCTTTATTTAAACCACATAGACCGGGAGATACTGGCACAAATTTCCTGGTCATTTGTACCAGTATGGCGATCCTTCAGGGGTCTTATTACGTAATGACGAAAAGGAAAATGATGGTCATAGTGCTGGTACCGGCGGCCCAATCGCGTGGGCGTTCATCAAACGTGTCAGATAATTTACGAGTGTCAAACGATTTGTTCCACAACCTCCCGGTCTAACAGATATACATCTAAATAGATGATGCGAGTGTATGTACTTCGCGTGTCAAAATCGTGCAAAAATGGGGCACAATGTTCTTCTTTTGAAACTGTTTTACGCAGAGAGGGAAATCGCATAACGCTGCATGTCCACCAGAGATGTATAGCGAGGGATATGTTTAGCTGACATATAGGATAGCTTCATTTTCACGTTAAAAATCGAATGCCAGCCTAACTAAATCAATCTTGTGACATCGTGGTAGGTACAAAAAAAGTTACACATTGGTTTTCATATAGATGGAGGGACTTGCTTATTTAGATTTATGTCTGTGATTTAAACTATGTTTTGATTACAATCTCACCATGTTCAGTGTGGTTAAAGGTGGTAAGTACACAAAGCTAAGAAGAAACTGGCTCTTGAGTGCACCTGCTTTATACTTTAGCTTGAGTTTGACAAACTTGATGTACTGGTACAGTAGTACCCAATTAATATGGCTTACCGATGTACCTGAGCAGAAGAAACATTTTCAAAGTGCGGGAAACACTATTGACCCACAGCTGCCGTCATGTAAGCGCGCGCCGTGCGGAGGGGCGTAACTTGCGAGTGAGACGGAACTAACAGCTTCAGTGTATTATGAATCTTATAGTAGTGATCTAAGGTTGATTGTAAGTTTTAAGCATTCTTTCGTTAATCTTCGGGGCCATACTTTATTTTCTGTGCGAACGAAGATTCACGACGCGCCATATAAGTTGGGTAATACTATAAGAAGCTATAATAGCAAATATATCAGTGGTGCCTTAAATGCAAGATGTGCTACCACCATGCATGGTTTAATTGCAATGTTTTCCATAACAAATATTTAATAAAGTTAGCATTACATTAAAAAGTCTCCAATTTATGACAAACTAGCAGTGCCCTCCTGTTTTACCTGTATTATTTGTTACATTTATTGTGTAAAAAGTATATACTGAAGGGTTGAGATACAATTAAGACAGTGAAATGTTAGTAAACATTGTGCAATGAACATTCCCAAGCATTTACGACAAAATGGCCTTGATAGCTAAACTCAGGGCATTGACCTTGACAATGAATTCAACTGGGGAATTTGTTTACTCCAATGTTTTTCATTATTGTAGCAGATAAATCTTTTATTTCAAAGTCAAAGTCATTAATTCAGTTTAGGCTGTAGTAATACATGTATGGAAATCTAATCATTATTGTTTAAAACCAAATTCAGGTGAAATTATTTTACAATAAATAAGTCATCAATGTATGACTCATAGAGTATGTGGTGGTAAATATAAAAAATGCTATTGAACCAATTTTTAAACAAAAGTTTTATATGGCAAATAGGCAACCAATATGTAGGTTCAGTATGGACCAAATGAGTTGCCTATGAAAGACTAATGTAAAACTCTTGTGTGGGACAACCCTAGAATTAAATAATATCTAAGCAAATTAAAATATAAAAGTTGATTAGTCAGGCCATTATGAAGCTCACAGTAAAAAAACTGTTGTGAAGCATTTTGATTCCAAAGAGTAGACACTTTATCAAATAAAGTTATGACATAAAATCTGTATTATTTACAAAAGACCCTGAAAGAAACTACTAGGAATTTTTCCATTTTAATTATTGTCATACAATTCAACGGCAAAGCCCTTACAGTAAAGGGAAAAGTACTTAGGTGTTAGTAACAACAAGAAGATTGTCACTTGCAGTTTATTTCTGGTTTTTTATCGGATTATCATTGCAGTGCTCTTTATCACTAAAACTTGTTTTTATTTGAAAATCAAGTCTTCCATTAATTAAGCACTACAAATTTTGAGTTATTAAGGGTACAAAGGACATGGAAAAAAATCATGAAAGCTTCTAGCAAAAGTGAAAGTTTTCAAGAATGTGTTGTTTACTTAAGCATGGATATGTAACAATATAATACCTTCTCGGGAGACTCCGGGGTGTGTTTGGACCGTTGCTTTGGAGTGCGTTCAGAACTCGTAGTGAGCGGTCTGTCAGTGGCTTTATAAGCCCCCGCGTGGTGAGTGAGCAAGCCTCTCGTGACCGCTCGCTTGGCAGCCGTTCGCAGCAATGTACGCACATCAACCTCTGGCTGCACTGTCACTTGGTATGCAGTATGCAAATGTCTCTCAATAGATTTCAATGTAGAACCGTCCCTTTCACCCAATTCACGCACAGCCTTCGCCACAGCACGAGAAACGTCTACATCGGGCGCGATACGCAATGTCTTGTTTTGTATCCCACCCGGGTCCTTGAACGAGCTCTGCCCCTTGTTGTACACCTTCAGCACGGCACCCTCGCGCACGGCGCGCTCCAGCCGCTCCGACACCACATCCTCGTGATAGTTGTGATGCTGCCTAATCGCGTGACATATCCTCTCCACACTCGGCCTCTGTTTCTGAGACCGTATCTTGTGTATCGCTTCTAGTATCCATCGCTTCCACACTTCTTTGCCGACGTCGTCCGGTTCGCTCATCTTTGTCAACATTTATATCGAACAGCCGCCTGAGTAACGGTACGGTATTGAACTTATGTCAACACCCGTCGCATTTTGGCGCCTCGAGCGAAATTCCATTTTATGAAATGGAACCCCGCCGGAAGCAGCCGTGAGAGTCCGCGATGCGAGACGCCGGTTTACAGCATGTCCCCGGAGCCCTCGCTCGCCGATGACACATCGGGCCCCGCGAGCGGGTTTTGGCGGAGCGAGCATTCGACGGCCGCCATCTTGTGGCGATCTCAATTTTACAAAGAACAAAACACGCGACGTAAATAATAACGAACGATATCACAATAACTCAACTTATCGTTTGCTTTGGATGTACAAAAAGTTTTCACTGTCACAGAAACTGTATATAAACGCGAGGAATGTTCCAATAAAACTAAATACGGCAGAGTTCTTTCCGGTTTTTTTTCTCACAATGCGACTCTGCCAAACAAACACAACTGTAACAAAAAGTATACTTATTTCATAAATTAGAACAACAATGCTTTTTGTGTATTTAAATCACTTTTTTATCTTTGAATTATTACAAAATTTACTTGAAAACATTCACAAAACACCAACAAAAGGCTCTTCAAAATGGCTATCAATTAGATTGCCTTAATAAAAAATCATTTTTGATATCCTGTCGGCAGTGTTGCCAGCGGAGTCGTTTCGAAAGTTACCTGAAACATAAAAAAAAGTAACCTTTATGTATGAAAAGTAACCTTTCTCAAAATATTTAGTCAAAAGCGTAGAAAGCTAATAGAATAAGTGGTTAGGTTAGGTTATTATGTTGTGTGCCAGCCACCAAATGTTTAGTGAAGCGACATTTTCTAACATCATGTGTAATGTGAAAAACCAACAATAAAACAATATTTTATTTTATTAGCGAAGCTAGTTTTTTTGAAGACCTGAAAATAACGAAAGAAATTGTAATCAAATTGAAAGTAAAATTCGATTTCATGCATAGTTTTAGATTGATACGCGTACATAAATGCATACATACAGACAGATAAACGAAAATTCTAATTAGTATTCGATATTATCTTATGAAAATAATTATAATTTCGCATGATAACGCAAACTTCGCGAAAAGGCTAATGCCACTAATCAAATTGTGAAAGTCATTCACCTCGCTAATGATCGGTTATAGAAATTGTCGTTTTCGAGCGCGCAATGTATTGTGAACACCACGATTTAAACGCGCGATAACGTTGTACCAAAGTAGTACGTCGCTGACTGCAGGCGAATATCGCCATAAGACACCGTTTCTAGTTTTATTTACATTGCTACTTATGTGAAAGTAATGAATTAATAACTTATTTATTTTAAATCTCTTTGGGTTAGGTAAGAATAACGATTATGAACAGTCTAAAGTAAAAAAAACTCAAAAAAATAATAAAAAATTTGGGAAAAACCGACGAAAAATTCCAACATGGGGGGGTCCAGAATCATGTCCTGGACCTATGGTATCCGTTTGTGCGGCGATGTCCCTTACACGCTGTATATGCTGTGTAAAAGAAAAGGTTGTAGGTATTTGGTTGTGTTACGATAACGAGTGTGAGCGAAGTTTTGCGCCAGGCTAGCCAACATGAAAACAGAATGCGTTCCGTTTCACGCTTATAATGTAAGATTTTGGGATGTACTTTCTAAAAATCACCTAAAATCACCTTTTGATGGTGTAACCTTAATGTAACCTGGCGGAGTAAAATATCACCTAAAAGGTTACAAAAGTAACCTTCTGGCGACGCTGCCTGTCGGTCACAATTGTATTGCCACTTAATTATAATTACATCATAATAATGTAGTCTATGATCTTATGAAAATATCTATATAAGCATATGCGGTGTCAGCATGTAGTCTCAATTCAGGGTTTTCCACATTATAAAAATAAAAAAAAATAATAAAAAAAATAAAAAAATAAATAAAAAAAGCCTTTATTATTCCATTTGCATGTACAATTTGTATGAATAGTAGTGATTGTGGATAATGTTAGTCTAGTAAACATGCCGCCTGGACCCCTCTTCGGGTGAAGGCCTCCTCCAGAGATTGCCACTTGTCACGATTTATTGCGAGGTTGGACCAATTACATGTTCCCACGGTATCTATCTCATCCTTCCACCTTGCCTTTGGCCTCCCTCTGCTTCTGTACCCATGTGGTCCTTTCCACATAGTCACGGTCTTTGTCCACCTGTTGTCAGTATAGCGTGCCAGGTGACCCGCCCACCTCCATTTCAGACCTCGAGCGAAGGACAAGGCATCTATCACGCCAGTCTGCTTTCTTATTGTCCTGTGACGGACTCTGTCCTTCAATTTTATTTTTAGTGAGCTGCGTTCTAAGGCTCTTTGACATGATGTTAGCTTTCTGTTGGTTGTTGAATCAAATATCCATGTTTGACAGCCATATGTGAGACAGGGTAAGAGGCATGAATCCATTACTTTCTTTTTTAATTTTAAGTCCATGTTAGACTTCATAACTTCTTTATAGCCCCAGAACTTTTTCCATGTGATTAATATGCGCCTGTCTATTTCTTCTATATTGTTACTTTTGCGAAAGGATACCTGTTTGCCTAAGTCTATTGCCTATGTCTATGTATATGAATATATATTCATCAACATAATCTATGATGTTATTATTTGTTTGAATTGGAGTTCTGTGGTGGTTAGACATGACCTTCGTTTTTGAGATGTTCATTTCCAGGCCGACGCTTGTGCTTGCGTTATCTAGCTCTGATATCATAGATTGGAGTTCTGCGGGGCTCTCTGAGAACAGCACAATGTCATCTGCGAAGCATAGATGGTGAAGCCTCTCATTTCCGATTTTTAAACCCTTTTTGTCCCAAGATAGATTTTTCATAGCGTATTGGAGGACTGATATGAATAGTTTAGGTGATAGGGGATCGCCCTGTCTAACGCCTCTGTTTATATCTATTTTTTGTCCTGAACTTTCTAGTTTGATTTTGCTAGTACTGTTTTCGTAGATGTATTTAATGATTCTGATATATTTGTTGCTTATATTTTGTTCGCAGAGGGCTTTCCAGATGCTTTGGTGAGATATAGAATCGAATGCCTTCTTATAATCGATAAAAGCGAGGTACAATGGCCTGCGAAATTCGTAATATTTTTCAATTATTTGTTCTAGTACTTGTATGTGGTCAGTGGTGCTGAACGATTTTCTAAATCCTGCTTGCTCTCTTGGTTGATATTTTTCTATGTCGTTGTTAATTTTTTCGAGTAGGCAGCTAGCAAAGAGTTTATACAAACATGGCATTATACTTATGGGTCTGTAATTCCCTACGTCTGTTGGGTCTCCTTTCTTATACAACAGTATTATTTCAGATTCTGTCCATTTCTTTGGAACTTTTTCTTCATCAAGAATTTTGTTAAATAGTAACGTTAGGGGGTAAAGGATCACTGTTTTTGCTAATTTTATGGCTTCATTTGATATTCCGTCAGTGCCGGGACTTTTGTCATCTTTTAATTTCTCCAATTTACTTAATATGTCGATCTCTTTGAAGTATAGTGTTTCTATATTTTGATTTTGCGCAGTTAAAATTTCTATATTTTCATGGTACATGAGGTCTTTAGAGGCACTATATAGCCGTCGGTAGAATTCTGTGGCGGTGTTTATGACATCTGCTCGAGTTTGTTGTTTCGGAGCGTTCCTGTTCAATGATGGTATCCATTGTTTTGCAGTATTTAGTTCTTTTATAGCCTTTTTAAGACTTCCGGATGATTTTAAATGTCTCGTAAAAATGGATTCTTTGTGATCTTTATAGTTCTTTTTAATCTCTTTATTAATTGTTTTGAATAGGCAGGTAAGCCTAGCTTTTTCATCGTGGCTTAGGTGTTGTTTATGAAGCAGTTGACTTCTCTCATTCATTAAGTTTAAGGTGTATTCTTTGAGTATATTTGGTTTTTGACGTAGACTTTTGTCTTTTGGTTTGTTTAGACATGTTTTAATTGTGGTTTCAATCTCTTTGTAGTATGTATTGGCGTCAATAATTTCGTTTCCTTTTTCAGAGAGTTCGTGTCCGGCGTTTTTTAAGTTGGTGATATATTCTGATCGGTCTTCTATTGTTTTTAGTTGGTTTTTTGGGTTGGTGAAGTTTTTCCTACTTAATTTCGCGGCTTTTAATTTGACTGTTCCTCTTAGCATCTTATGGTCTGTTGGGAAACCGGTAGATATGGTTTCGAAGTTAGTAAATGAACGTGGGGTATTTGATAGGATAAAATCAATCTCATTTTTCGTCTTCTTGTCGGGGGAGAGCCATGTCCATTTCTTGTTTTTATTTTTCTTAAATAGAGTGTTGATTATTGTTAACTTTTGCTCGTATGCGTATTGAAGTAGTCTTTCTCCTCGTTTGTTCCTGGTTCCATATCCAAATTTCCCAGTTATCAGTGATTCTTCGATTTTTAGTTCGCCAATTTTTGCGTTGTAATCTCCCATGCTTATGACATTTTTCCCCGCTAAATCGTGGGCTTGTTGAACGTCATGGTAAAATTTTTCGATCTCATCGTCACTGGCGCTTTCTGTTGGAGCATAAACTTGTATAAGAGTAAGATCATAATCTTCGAATATTAATTTTAGTAAGCATACTCTCTCCGATATTCCTGTGTAGCTCTCTATGTTGTGTTTTAGCTCTGTTTTTATTAGGAATCCAACGCCGTATTGGCCTGGAGTTTGGCCCGTAGTACACAAGATATGATCCTTATCTTCCACAATTTTTGTTCCTAAACGTCTTACTTCAGCTAACCCGATGATATCATATTTTATATTGTTAATAGTTTCTTTCAGTTCTAGAAGTTTTTCGTTGCTATTTAGGGTTCTGACATTATATGTGCAAATGTGTAATGTCTTAAGTGGTGACTTTGGCAATATATTATTGTCTTTGCGATTCTCTGGAGGGTTATAGTCGCTTAACCCCACGGTGACTAGCCGGCTTGGGGCGCAATTTTTTTGGGTTGGTTTAGTTATAGCAGAATTTTTATTGTTTTTGTTATTTCGGTTCCGGGTATCGATAGTAGCTAGTTTTTTGAAGGTCCAGATAGTGAGGCTGATCTTGAGCGCTCGACATAGTTAAGTATACCAGGTTTCACTACTGTATTTGTACTTGCTTTTTCTGGCAGTGTGGCAGGTGTTGGTTTATTTTGTGTATTCGTTTTCTTCTGCTGTGACATGTTTGGTGATCCGGACTCCTCTCTTTTCCTTTTGTCGCGGTTGTGCTCTGAGGATGTTCTTACAACAAGCTTATCATATTTTAAGAAAGCAATGTTTCCTTTTTTTCTCTCCTCTTCGACTTGAACTTGTAATTGTCGTCTTTTTTCAAGAACCTCCTTGGGAAAGTCTTCTTTGATATAAATGTCCTGAGGCAAGTTAGTTTTGTTCTTCATGATTAGGTGTTTTTTCCATATCGAAGCGAAGGTTACCACTACGGGACGGTTTTTCTTCCCTGTCCAACGGCCTATTCTTTGCACGCTGTTGATCTCTTGACTATCCAGGTGCACTCCTGCATTTACTATCAGTTCTTTAATGTAGTCGACGAGTTCAGTTTCTGTTTTGCCTAGTTCTTGTGTTCCAAAAAAGATGAGGTTGTTTTTGCGTTTCTCTTTTTCTACGATATTTAGTTTTTGTTCCAAATAGGTTACTTTCTTTTTAAGGTTGGTGTTCTCTTCCACTATATTTGAGAGTTTTTCGTTCAAAGCTTCCATTACGTTATTTGTTACAGCGGTTGTTATGAGTAATGTTTGTTGGTTAAATTTTTCGTCCAACTTCGCTAACAATAGTTCCATGTTTTTGTCCATTTTTGGGGTGGTTGGATTTTCTTAGACTGGTAACCCTTGTTGTTGGTAATAGGTAAGTGTAAACTAATTTTCTTAGACTGGCAACACTGTTTAATAATGTCAGGTTGATCTGGATTCCTTGGCGGGAAATTGAAAAAAGCGCACGCGGAAAAATTTGAAATTACATTTTGTAATTTTTTTTTATTGTGTAAAAGAATAAATTCACTTTTAATTAATACCAAAAAAATAAAATGGATGGGAATGAGGGGGGCGGGGACAACCCGCCCAACTCCTCCAAGCGGCTTCGGACTGATGAAGTGAATGATGATAGCGGTGGCGGTGAGCGTTCTGATGTACTTTATGTGCCTTATTTTAAACCTAATTATAAAAGACAGTATCCAGAAAACTCAAATAAAACAGAGTTTAAAGTTTTTGTTGAGCATATCAACCACAAAGATAGATTGGGCAACAAAAGTCCTATATATCTCAATCATATTTTCACGACGGATGTTAAAGGTGTGATGGCAATACAGCGATTGAATGCAAATAAAATAGCAGTAATGTTCAAACAATATAATACAGCAAACAACTTTCTAAATAACACTGCATTCTTAGAAAAGTACAACGTAAAGGCTTACATACCGGCTACCCAAATAGAAAAAACTGGCATCATAAGATTTGTCCCAGCAAATATCTCAAATAAGGACTTATACACTAAGTTGAGTTCCATTTACGAAATTATCTGTATACGACGATTCACAAAAAAAGTAGGACGGGACAGAGTTCCTCTGCAAACAGTCAGTATCACTTTCTTATCCAATATCTTACCTGACAATGTACAATATGATCTATTCTCATACAGGGTATTTGAATATATCCCACCGCTGCAACAATGTTACAAATGTATGAAATTTAATCACTCGGCTAAAATATGTAATGGCAAACAGAAGTGTTCGATCTGCTCTGGTGAACACTTTTACAAAGATTGTGATAAACCTAAAGAGATATGTTGCGCTAATTGCCAAGGCCCACACCTAGCAATAGCAAGAGAATGTCCCATTAAATTAAGAAAAATAGAAGAAAAGAAAAGTAAAATAACATATGCGAGTATCGCACAAACAAAGTCGATCGAATACCCTGCATTGCCATTGTCTAAGAGTCAACTTGTAAATCCCCCTGTAAATAATGTAAATATTCCAGTAAATACTGAAAAGAAAAATGTTAAAAAAAATGTTAATAACAAGCCTGCTGCACAGGCGCTGAACCCACAAGATCACCCTATGGACTTCATTGCCCAGGTTATAGCTAATAAAGAAGTACGAGCGGCCCTAGTAAAAACATTGGTAGAGATTGGTAATAAGTCTGATCCCACCCCAATTACTTCATTATTCATTGAAGAAATATTAGTTAAAAATTTATCCCCATAATGGATTTAAGTCCCCCTAAAACGTCCCAATTACGGATTGCGCAGTTTAACATCCAAAGTGCCAATAGTAAAAAGCCCTTATTAACTAAGTTTATGCTAGAACAAAATATTGATGTATGCTTGCTTAATGAAACTTGGTTTAAAGACCATCACAATTTTAGAATCCCCGGTTATAATCTCCATTCCAGAACATCTAAGAATCCTCACAATGGTGTAGCAATATTAATTAAACCAGAGACTAAATATAATATTTTAAACACAACATTCTATGAGGACATTCAAACTATAGCTATGTCAATATCTACCGAGCGTGGCAGTGTGACTATACTCTGCGTATATTGTCCTCCTTCCAGTGGGCACATAAGATTGCATAGACTGCGCAATATAATTCGAGACCTACCTAAACCTATTTTTATAAGTGGTGATTTTAATGCTCACCATATTGCATTTGGTTGCCTATCTACTAAGGGCCGCGGACAAGATTTATATGATGTTATAGATGAGTGTGATTTGTGCATCTTAAATGATGGAAGTTTCACTACAGTGAACCGTCCTAGAACCAACGCTTCAGCCATTGACGTCACCTTTGCTAGCGCATGCTTAGCACCGTTATGCGAGTGGTCTGTGCATGATGATTGTATGGGAAGTTACCATTATCCAACTATAACCGAAATATCCCTATCCATACAAAAATACCAAATTAACCCTCCCATTGATAAATTTTTGTACAAAAGAGCTGATTGGCGCCAATATAATGAACTTTCAAAAAATGCGTTTGGCGATTTTAAAATTAATCAAGTAGACCCACTCTCTTCCTATACCGATTTTTGTATACGTCTTGAGTCCCTTATGCAAATAGTTGTTCCAAAGTTCACTAAGTCTGCCCACTTTGCTAGCAGACCTCCAGCACCTTGGTGGAATGAGGTTTGCGAACAAAGTGTAATAGCATCCTATAATGCTTTGAAACTGTACAGAAGTGATTCTACAATAGATAACTATATAAATTATAAGAGACTTGATGCATTAAAAAAGAGAACCATTTCTGAGCAGAAGTCAACTGGATGGAATGATTTGTGCAATACTTTTAATAGAACTACCCCTATAAGCAAAATATGGAACATGATTAAGATTTTTAAGGGTGTTAAGTCTAGCATTAGATCCCATAAAGATGAGTTCATACCTACCTTTTTAGATAAACTGTCTGATAATAGTGGTTTAAAAGAGACTAGTAACTTAATCAACTATTTTAACAGTAACAATAATAATAGCAATTCAAAATTTTTATTGGAACCATTTACATGGAATGAATTCACATCAAGTCTACAATCTAGGCGTAACTCAAGTCCAGGTCTAGATAACTTTCCATATATTGTAATTAAAGAACTCCATACATCTGTTCAGCACCTCTTTCTTGACATTCTTAATGCTTTATGGCTCAAACAAATTATCCCTGAATCATGGAAAACACAGTGTGTTATCCCAATACTGAAGCCTGATAAATCTCCAGAACAGTCCAGTTCGTATCGTCCTATATCTTTGTCCTCATGTCTCGGTAAACTATTCGAAAATATGATTAAAGTCCGTCTGGACTGGTTTGTAGAGGCTAATGGTATCATCCCACATGTGCAGTATGGTTTCCGTCGTGGGCGTAGTTGCGCTGACAGCTTCATGTCACTCATCTCAGACCTGAAACGTGCAAATAATTTAAAATCACACACTGTTTGTGTATTTTTAGATGTCCAAGGAGCTTTTGATAATGTCGACCCAGGTATCTTGGTCAACATTATGTCTGATGTGGGTATACCTGGTCTACTATGTCAGTGGATCTATAATTATTTAAATGATAGAACCTTATATGTTAAGTATAATAACATCTTACATGGTCCTAGAAGTGCATCGAAAGGCACAATGCAAGGCGCCACTCTTTCACCATTACTATATAATTTGTACACATGTGAAATATGTAAATTTGTAAATACTAGTGAAGTAAATATTTTGCAATTCGCAGATGACATTGTTTTGTATAGTAGCAGTCAGAACTTGCAAGTTGCTATAGATAATATGAATAGAGCATTAAATCAGTTGAGTCTATACTATAATGATAGATTACGTTTAAAGATCAATGCTACAAAAAGCAGTTTAATGATTTTTGGTGATGATGATCCATCTAGTGTTATTTCGTATTGTGGAGAATCTATAAACAGAGTACATTCAAAGAAATTCTTAGGAATCATCATAGACCAAAAACTGACTTTCGAAGAACATGTTCAGTATATTTCTAAAAATGCTTTAAGAGCTATTAACATAATAAGATGTCTGGCTGGAGTGTCATGGGGTGCTGACCCCAAAATATTGTCTATTCTATATAAAGCTATTGTGAGAAGTCATTTTGACTATAGTTCTTTGGCATATATGAATAGCTACCATGCCAAAAAATTAGATATCCTGCAGAATAAATCTCTGAGAATAATATCGGGTGCAATGTGCTCAACTCCCATAAGGGCCATGGAAGTAGAGACTAAAATTATGCCACTGATCTTGAGACGTCTCCTACTTGCCGAACGGTATTGCCTTAAACTACTGTACTCTGATAACATGCAAATTATTAACAAGATTATACCTTGTAGAATCAATGTGTCAGGTCCTTTAGCAACTGGTGAGAGCCTCCTTATTGGTAACTCCCCAATGTTGTATCACATTTTTCTGGAAATTGAAAACAACAGCTATAAACTCAAAAAACAGTGCCCTTGGCCCTGCTATTCTTCCCAGTTCAAAAGCATAATGCACCCAATTACAGTAATAGATTCAATTACAAATAATTCAGAGATGTTGCAATTTTTATCAGAAAATAATTACTATACTTTATATACAGATGGTAGTAAGGGTAAGGATTATGTGCGCTGTGCTGTGTATGATCCTCAAAAAAATTCTTCTCAGAGTTTTCTTTTGCAGAATGTTTGTACAATATTCACCGCAGAAGCCTATGCAGTATATCAGGCTCTTCTGCAAATTGGAAATGTAGATAATTGTAAATATTTTCTAATTGTAACAGATTCTTTAAGTTTTATAAGAGGATTGAGCTATTTAAAGATTCACTTTAAAACTAATTTCATTCTGTACATAATTAAAGAATTGTTATACAAATATTATCATACAGGGAAACTAATTTCATTTATGTGGGTGCCCTCTCATAGAGGAATCACTGGAAATGAAATGGCCGACAAAGCCGCTTACGGAGGAGTAAATGCACTCGATGTCTCCGATACTATGTATGTACCTATGACTGATTATTTGAGTAATGTAAGGCTAGCTATAAGTATGTTATGGGAGCAAATGTGGAAGAAAGACCAAGAAACGAAAGGACGGTGGTACGGTAGCATTCAAGAAAACTTACCAGTAAAGCCATGGTATGATAGCCTGCAAAGAGCCAGTCGTGATTTTATTACCACCATAAACCGACTACGTTATGGACATAATAAAGCACCATCACACCTAGCAAAGTTAAATATAATTCAAAGCAATGTCTGTACATTTTGCGGAGTTGAAGAAGGAACAGTGGACCACATTATATTCAGCTGTCAAAAGTTCCTTATTGACAGATTGGTACTCGCGAGTGAACTAAGTGAAGTGTGGCAAAATAATTATAGTGATTTTTCTTCCCGCCCGCCGCCGCTTAAAGAACTATTAAAAGACATTAAAACTTATAAACCAATATTTAAATACATTAAAAATACGGTGGTAAAATTATAAAACTGAAAATACAAAATCTGAAAAGTGGTTCCGGAATAATAAAGTCGTGGCTTAAAGGTCTTAGTAACCAGGCCATAAAATCCCAAAAAAAAAAAAAAACAGGTTGATCTGAACTGTCAAAGTCTATAGTTTATGCTCTGAATGAATAGCACTTTTGTTGTTCAATTTATAGGTTATGTTTACAAGTTTAGTTAGCACTTTCCACTCTCGAAACGATATTTTTAGTATATTTCAAATTAACAAGATGATCACTGTTCTTTGTTTATTTAATTTTGCAATCCAAGCACTCTTAACAGTCACTTTTTTCACCAAAATCTTTCCACATTATAGATTTTCCAAATTCTTTGTTTTATACCTAAACTTATTTGTCTAACAATAAATTTAAAAAAAATCAAAGGAGAATGGCGAGATTCCATACATGCTTGGACCTACATTTTTTTGTAACGTATATGACAACCACTGTTGAATTCCTGTAGTTTAATAAACTGTTATGCTATTTCTAAAAAATATTTTAACAAAAAAGCTGCAGTTTTTTTTTTATTTGAGTTAAAAGGTTTTATAGGTTATGCCGATTTTGACGTATCAAATGAGTAACGTTCGATATACCTATTATAAGTACATTTTAAAAATGTGGATGAAATCCATTTAGTTCTACCCGTTGGTTCTCGCGAGGGACGCGCGTCCTATTATAACAATTGATGTCATTGTTATATTTTTAACCGCGAGCCAAGCGATTAATTATGATTTTACATTAGTTTTGTAGACAGATAGATGCTGAATAAATATGTTATTTAAGTAGGTACCTAACAATTGTTTCTAGTATAGGTATAGTGTAGGTATATCCTACTGGTAGGTAGTAGGTACTTTGAAGTATCGGGACATGCACAGGCTTTCAATAAAACAAGGTCATTTTTATTTAGGTTTTTATTCATCAAAATAAAATCCAATGACAATATTGTCTAAGAATTCTGCCAGTGGATTTATATTGCGTTCATGCAAATCCAAATAACACAGCCAATTGTCGATTATCTAAGGTCCATTCAAATGCCGTAGTCACGTGTAGAAAAGAAATCGGTATCCATAGAAAAGCAAAGGGTCGTGGTGTAGTCAGGAGTCAACCAAAAACCGAAGGAATGCGCACAAAAAGAAAGTACCTTTTGAATTGTGTGACAGTCACACAATGTCAGACAAATCAATCAACTTCTTATTAGTTTTAAGTTTGGCAATCAAATCCAAATTAGGACTTATTTCTGCCAGTGTCAAGTTATATTATAATTTCCCGTCAAAAAGTCGATCAATCAACTTCACTCAAAGGGCTCGCTGACCATAGACTAAGTACGCGTTTCATTTGACGTAAAAAAATATGTCATCGTGTTATAGAGTGTTAAAAAGTTTTTTTTCGCATAGAGAGTTTGTATTAATAAATGCAATGACATTTTCAACTAAACTCTGTTAAAAATAAAATTATTTATCATTATTATGACTAACAGAAATGTTTCAAATATAAAAAAAACATTGTGGACATATGTTGTTTTGAACAACGTTCAAAGGAACATGGAACGACATTATGGGTGCGTTCCAAATCACAATCAGCTTAACTAACAGCCTAATATATATAAATGTATATTTCTATTTTCTAGACATACTGCTAGTCCTGAAAAATATTGAATTATGTTATTTAATGTAACTTTAATAAAGCAATTTTTTGATATATATTATGTCGTTATACGCAGCTAGGGCCAATTTCGCCATTGTCCTTTCGAATTTTCCCACAGACATATAATATTTATAAGAATTTTCCAAATTTCTTATTTTTTTAACCGACTTCAATAAGGAGGCATCAATTCGTATGTTTATATATATATATATAGTTATGCCCGAACATACATATCATTTTATGTATGTTCGGGCATAACTCCGTCATATATAGACGGATTTGCAAAATTCTTTTTTTGTTCGCAAGGGGTTTATTCCACAGGAAATAATTCTTAACTGACATTTTTTTGAAACTAGTGAAAAATTTTCTATAGAACACGTCATGCGATTTCGCTCACTTCAAAACAGTGTCAGAAAAGAGTTACTTCATACTTTTTAGTTTACTTTGAAGGCGGTTTATTATTGTTAAAAAGTAAATTTATCTTAATTATCGTTTGTACAACTTAAAAATTTGCCGAATGAGTACAGTCTGATACATAAAGTAAAAATAAATAAATTCTGACTTGATAATAGAAATTAAATATTTATTAACAGCTTTTTTTTTGCTAATATTTTACTCTTTTTTTTCATAGGGGATAATTATTAGCTTTCGATGGTTATCATTTGGACCACAGTTACAAAATAACATTATTATTATTACTTTTTATTCTGTAATCTGTGATTTGGACCATTAATTACAGGACAACCTGTATATATATTTACATCCTGCTAGACTTCTTGTGCCCACCCCTAAATAAACCCATAGTTATACTACGTGCACCGTCTTACTGCGTCCGGTATACGGACGCAAGATTATTTTCACCTGAAATCAACACAACCAATCACTCAACCATATAGATATAAGTATCAGAATCCTATTGGTAGTAAAAAATCGCTTGCAAGCAATTTCTCCTCCGGAGTGTCTGGATGGGTATAATTTATTTCAATGGTTTGCCGCTAGAGGTTCAGTATCGCTGGGTATTTTTGGTGTATATTATTGATTTTTGTACATTTTGCCAATAATTATGCGTCAGCCGCTTTTTTTGTGTAACGTTGCCACTTCGTGCACTTCATTTTAGGGGGAAAGGCGAAGTTCCCGCTCGAGCACTTTGCGACATACGATGGTTGTTATTTGTATCTTTTTACATACTTATATATATCTTATTTATTTAAAACTTTGCAATATGTAGTTCGGATGACAGTAAAATAATTTGGTACCATAAATCCAATTATATTACATTCAATTCGCAAAAAAATATTTACACTAGTGTTTACAGACAGGCAAACTTATTGGCGGCTGTGATATTAGGCGCAGAACGCTGCGCAGTAGCGAAAACGAAGGTATCCGGTACATTCGAAATGACTGTATGTACCTGCGCAAAGCCGGGGCTCGCAGCGCACTTCACAGCCGCCATTAAGTTTGGTTCGGATTCTACTTTTAGATATGACAATGAACTAACTAGGCGGTAAAAAAATATATGTGTAAACGGAAGTGTAATCACACACGCAGTAATCTTCTTTGATATGCGAAAGAAGACCGCCGTCTGAGTTATTGCCTACCGCCCTGTGCTACCGCCATATGCCATATTGATAGGCCACCTAGGTATTGTTTTAATTATGATCATAACTAGTAATGGTCGTTATTGCAATAACCGTTACTATAATGCATTATTCTACCGCAATGAACAACTCATTATTGATCTCTCAGTTATCCTGTTGTCGTTATAAACTGTTGTTGCTGTTAGAGTAGGCAGGCAATACGCACACCGTTAGTGTGTGAGTGAGATAGCGCTACGCGCCCGCGACTTGTAATCACGTGATACTCCCACCTTTCTTTCGTAAATTACCTTATTCTTTCCGAACCGTGCATAAGTGCATTAGAGTATTAGAGTTTGACTATTCATAAGTGCCTGTGAAGGCCTATTTGAATGAATAAATTATTTCATTATTTCATTTCAATTACTAGGTAACCTTTCATGTAACGAAATAAAGTTCACATTGGCTAAAATTGAATTTGACAATCCTAATGATGCTATTGCTGTTTTGTTTTTTCACGTTGGATTGTTGTCAGTAACAGATAAGTTGCCATTGCGTATGCAATTATCCGTTACCGTTTCCGATAATTGAAATTATACGATTTCATTATATGTAGATAATTTGTGTATATAAACTGTTAATAAGAAAATATGTGAATACAGTTAGTGTACATTTTAGGGCGTACTCTTTGCTTGTGTCACTTCATTACACCCTATAATGTAAAGATTGGTGATTGGTGATTGATGCAAAACAGCTCTATAACAGAATAACGCGCAACAGTTTACAATAACAGTTATTGTACAATACCACAACAGGATAATTCATTATTAAAAAACAGCCGTTATTGCCATCACTAACCATAACTATTGTAGTATTGCCATATCACGGTAGTGTAGTGTGCCGTAGCATAACAGGCGGTAGACGGTAGTGTGGTAAAGGCCAATAATAGAGATATGCTTCCCTCATACTAAGCGGCGTTCAGTTATTGTTGAATTAGGTGAATGCGATAGATAATACGGAACGTATGGTACAGAAAGAGATAGCTATATGTAGCCGCTAAGCAAAATTACGACAATTGTCTGAATTTGTCTGCAAGAATTAGCGTGCGTTAATGCGATATCTACCTCTTTTTATTATAATATCATTGGTAAAGGCAGTGTGGCTGTAGCATAAGAAATGACGGTACATTTCTATGGCCGGCCATAGAAATGTATGGTCCGCTTATGGTGTCGTTATGGTCACGTGTGTAAATGGGCTTTTTCTATGATTTAGTCGGTTGTGGACTGTTCTACGTGTGTACAGCGCTTTTAGGTAATTCAAAGACAAAGTGTGCGGCGTTTGCCATAAAGTCGGTCTGCAAGTGGTCGATCGATTGAACAATCAGGCTGCACCGGGCCGGTTATACGGTTTCAAACTGAACACACGGTTTTGAAACCGATTCAGAAACCTAAATGGTTCCCGGTCGGGCATCCTTTTTTTTATAATGCAACACTTTTTGTTGATTGAAGGCATTTTTCATTTTGCGCGGTCAGCCGGTTATTTCACAAAGTATGAAACTACCTACAACGTACAAATTAAATGTGGAAGAAAGAAGTTATACACAACTAGCATTACATTTTACTCTCTACAGTGATACTACAATAACTTGTTTAAAAGGCGCTGTTGCAGGAAGATCATGGTGAAATTTGACACCAACTAGCAAATGAACTTTTCAAGTCTAGTTTGGCTATCTGAAATATCGACATAAATCTACAAAATGCGGTTAGTAACACGACAAAAAATATTCACATGTATAAATATTTTTTACCTTTTATTTAAACCAAAAGCATTGAGAAAAATAGTTAATGAAATCAATACAAACCATCTATTTCTGCCAAAATTATTGTGCAGTTTATAAGAGCTGTAGGTCTTGGCGGTATAATTTAATAAATGTGGCGATCACAATAGATCTAATCCGGGGATGACACAAGCTCTGGAAAGACTTGAAACAGCCACTAACCCACATAATAAAAAGTTAAAACTTGTTATAAAACACCTTTATTTCACAACAAAATACAAACATAAGTACAACCATAATTCATACTATAACTTCAATACTATATACATATAATTACAGGGCTCCTAGAATTAAAACAAGGACCCTATATCCGGGATGTGCCCTCTGTGCATGCAAAGCTTGCATTGATGACCGAGCAACCCATGATTTATGCAGGATTACACGGAGTATAAGTAAACATTTACAAAAAGTGAAGACATTTATGCTAATTGAAGTGTACAGATGTATGCCTCTATTGGGGGATGAACAAGAGAAGGCCCCAGACTGGGATGTGCATATTGTGCGGTATGCGGTTGTTTTTGTTAAAAATAATTTTGTTTTTTGATCTATAGTTGATTTGATAAATGTTATGTATTTTAAGAGTTTACAGATGTGCTATTTTTTATGTTATTGTTAAGTTGGTTCATGTTAAAATTATATGTAGTTTATAACATGAATATGCTAAGCTTTGAAAATTGTTGTCACACGACAATATATCTTTCTTTATAGGCATCTGTCTGGCATTAATAATGTGCCTAACAACTGCACTCAGAGAATGTGTCTCTTTCTATACCTATTCAATAAAAAATGGAGATTGTTGATATTAATTTGATTATGTATATTTTAATATAAGTTTTACATATTTTCATATTTACAAATGGTTATAAAAAGATGTGACTTCCAAATTGTGTGCTTTTGATGTAAAATTCATAAGTTTTTGATGAAAATAACAAGAATATTTGACATTAAAATTTACTTTGTTCATTTATATGTAGAGCATATTTTGAACAACTTGACTATTTTTATATTTATGTACAATTTAAAAATGAGAAATAAAGACTTTATATTTAAAATTATGTAAGTGCTGTGAGGTATCAGTATTCCAAAGTGTTCCTTAACTGTATTAAATACAATAATGTATTGTAATAACATATTTGTATAACCAAACTGGTTGAGTACTTTTAGTTTTTTATTGTTGCCAAGTATATAATACAGTGATGCACTGTACTTTAAAGTTAAGATAAACTAGGTTAAGTTAACATCCCAAAAAATATAAGTTGTTAATATATTAAAACTGTTTTATTTTGCAGTCCATAATTATCAGAGATGTTGTTTTCATAAACAAAATAATTTGCAAGGTTGAAATCTATGATAAAATCTGTAATTCCATGGAACAAAAACGCTATATTTTACAAAACATTCAATATTTTCTTAAGTGTTCTTTAGCCAATAAATATTGCTTTGCTATTTTCACAACCAATATGTTAACGGATAAAAGCATTTAAAGGATATTCAGCTAAAATGCATATTTAAGGTGAACGCACACTTATCCGAGCCGAACGCGTCGAGCGAATCGAAGTCAAGGACGCCTCGCACACATATCCGCACCGAAAGAATCGACCGCGCCAAAAAAGAAAAACAACTCGCGTATTGCTATGTTGTATGCAACTGATAGAATGCGAGCACATCGGTCGACTCGACCGCATAAGCCGCGCCGAATCTGATGAAGTCATTCGAATTTGTCTAGGATTTCTGGGGTTCTTCCAAATTCGGACGATTCGACGCGGGCAAGTGTGCGAGCTTTCATAAGATTTCATATACAGAATTCTTAAATTCGTTTCGTTCGACGCGTTCGGCTCGGATTATCGGCTATTAGGTAATTTTAACTTTTTGGGATCTTTTTTTCGGAAGGAAGTTGGTATACTAGCTTACGGCCCGCCTGACGGTACTGTAGCCATATTAATGCTTGCAATAAAGCGGCATCTATCACTTATGCTTCCCCCCTCCCCAATGATCACTGGCGACCGCCACTCACGCGCAAGAACACAACATGAACAGAAACATGATAGTTGAATAAAGCTTATAAGGAAATGGTTATTGAGAAATAATTCACATACAAATGGACAAAACTTCAGATCTATTTATAATACTATTTATATTGATAACATCAAAGGTGTATTCACCTAGGTACCGTAGATCCTATTTTATTCATATTGGTAGCTCGGAGCCCCACTTTATTATTCCCATATTAGGGACCGTCCAGACATTAAGCCACCATATTAACGACATTCTATTTGATTATAATTCTTATATTATTTGGGAGAATTGTGGGCTGTGACTCTGTTTTCTTAAGAATTTTGTACTTAATTTTTTTTCAACGCAAAGTTTGGCCAACTGTTTGGCCAAAGCTTCCGCAATCATCACCCACAAGCCTCCAATTTAAACAAGGCTAAATAGTTTTGTGCGTTGATAACTTATAACTATGTACATTATTGCCGTGCATTGGTGTTCAATATCGTAAAAACAAACGCTTTCCAATAGACTTAACTATTAACGGGACTTACATAAAGGTTAAGATTGCACTCTATGACCAAATCTGGGAACAGTTTCACTGATATCAGCACTGTATTTGTGTGTACTGTGGTTTTTCTTATTTTACTGTTTATAGGCCTGTGTTTGACCGCAATCTCACCATGGTAAGTGATGATGTGGCTGAAGGTGGTAAGCACACAAAGCCTAGAAGGAACTGGCTCTCAAGTGCAGCTATCGGAACACACCGAAAGGTGCTTGGCGACAAATTTTCAACTTGAGGGTGGTAGCCAGCCAGGCGGGTACTACAAAGTACCCTACCACCGTGCTATGGTTTCCTCACGATGTTTTCCTTCACCGAAAGCTCAAGCTCATTGTAGGATTCGAACCCGGGACCTTCGTCTCGGTATCCGACGTCACTACCACTGAGCTATCATCGACTTAAACTTAATTTATTCTAGGTTTATGATATCCCTTGGATATCAAAACCGGGTGATTGATCCCAAAAATAGCTTAAGGCTGTTTTCACACTAGACGATAGCGACACCGTAAAAATGCAGTTAAGATTTAGCGGACTGTACATTTCTATGAACCGTTTTCACATACGACACCGCACTGCAAATAAAATAAATCGCCACTGCATTTTTGCGGTATCGTGTGAACTTTCGGTAGTTGAGATAAGGTATATCATCCATTGTGCAATCAATACGATCGCGATAGGTATTGGAGTAAGGAAAACAGAGGATCGGAACTACAACTAAATTAGGCATTATCTAATTGGAAAGCGTCCTTACCAGTCTAACTATTAGGGTTGAAATTGCTTTCACCGGTGAATGTGCAACCAGAATGCTGTATTATATGATTAGCTGTATATATACCACATTTTACACAGGTCTCGTAAGACTTTCCTAGGACTAATTGACTAAGGAAACCACCAGCAAATGCATCTCCAGCACCGTTTGTGTCCACAATTTTTTCCCTGGGCAGTTTGGCAACGGGTATTAAAGTCACTTTACCATTTTCAACTAGGATGACGGGATCGCAACCTTGTGTGATGATGACTACCCGTGGTCTGTCTTCGTTCAGTTTCTTTTGGGATGCTATCTCCAGAGCTATTTCTTCGAGGTTTCCACCTTTTAAGTTGAATGATTTTGCGAATGCTTCGGCTTCCTGTAATAAAGGTTACAGGAGATTGGTTTAATTGCATTGTTGAACTATATTTTTATTTTCTGACAATTGAAATATAGAAATACGATATTCAATGTGAAGCGATTACGGTTGGTAACGCGCGAGTGATACCCCTGGTGTTGCAAGTGTCCATAGGTTACGGTAACCGCTTACCATCAGGCAGGCCGTAACATTCATTGATACCTTATTAGTATAAAAAAACTGGCCAAGTGCGAATCGGACTCGCACTTGGGTTCCGTACAATAATAATAATACTAAATAGTTCAACTTTCCTATAAAATTCACAAAAAAATAACGTTTCTTGTGTGGGAAACATTTAAGGGAAGGCTCCCCCTTTTTTTATTTTATTTAATTTTTATTATTTGTTGTTCTAGCCAACTGACAGACAGACAGACGGACGGACGGACTGCGGAGTCTTAGTCATAGGGTCCCGTTTGGCACCCTTTGGGTACGGAACCCTAAAAAAGGAAATCGTATGTAATTGATACAGTTTTTGTTTTTGCAAACCTTTATGTTATTATGTGTGTGTGCACAGGAATTGTTCAACCTTATCCCACCATCCCCATTTTTACACCGAACCACAAGACGCCGGGGAAATTTTCACCCGTACGTTGTTGACATACCGAATATACGGACACAGCGTTTTGCATCCTCATTTATAATGCGGCCAGCAAGGGAGTGGAACTTGCTTCCGGCGTCTGTGTTTCCTGACGCTTACAATCTAGGTACTTTCAAGGCCAGAGTGAATAGGTTTCTTCTGGGTAAGCGTGTTTCATCTTAGGCTTCGTCATCGCCCCTTATGGGCGGGTCAGTGGCCAAACGCAAGCCAATTTAATAAAAAAAATATTACTCAATTTGATGAACATTTTCAGAATTGTTTTGCAATAACACATGCTAATAGTTGACTAACTGATTTAATTCATGGAGAAAGATCACCTCTAATACTAAAAATAAGTCCAACTAACCGATTCGTTTCCGAAGAGTACATCAACATAGGGCATGAGCGCCTGCAGCGGTTCCTGGAAGAAGAGCGAGACGAACGGCGCGCTCAGGTTCATCAGGAATGTGAGCCGGTTGGCGTGCGCGTGCGCCGCCAGCTGCATCATCGACTCCGGGGATACTGCTACGAAGAAACCCTGCAATTTATAAACCATATTGTTATAGAATACGGTTGATTTTTATACGGCGGGGTGAGGACCAAAAATGGGACAATATTTGACCATCGCGGCAATGCAACGCACCTCATTGGCTAGCGCTTTGGATCAAAGTAGACCAATATTACGTACGTTTCTTCTGTCGGATGTCTCGCAACATTTGTTTATTTTTTATATTTGTTTGGAAGCCCTAATGATTATCATATATGAATATATTGCAGTTCCAATAATACAAATCACGTACATACGTGTCGAATTGATAGGAAGTATTTTTTGGAAGTCGATTAAAAATATCCATATAGTTAGAAGAAACTAAAAGAAAATGTAATATTCGTTCTGAACGTACCTACTAACCCTCGACATTGTCTAACCTGCTGTGCCATTCTTTTTTTAACCCCATTGCATTGCAGTTTGTGAGAGAGTTGTATCTTTCTCATAAGATCCTTCGAATTTTCGAAAATAAAAAGTCAAACAAAGGTGGTCAATAAAATTTAACCAAGTGCTGATTTTCTTACTGGATTCTTCTGGTGGTAACCGGTGGTAACTTCAGTAAATTTGATCTTCATAAGTGGTCTTCTGGGGCCTAAATTGCATAAATGGCTTGACTTTTAAAAATTAGAAGATTATACTTACAGAAGCGTAGAAGAACTTAGCGGCCTGTATGGATTTCTTGCTTTCGTCTGTGGAGAGATGGTCTGGCGTGAACTTCTGTGCGGCGGCGAGGTTGGCGCAGAGCGAGCGCTGCGTGCCCGTCACCAGCACCGCGCAAGTGCCCGTCGGGGCTTCACTACTCGTTTGGTACCTCACCGTCAGGCCGCACGCGCTTTACGACAAACATTTTTATTAACTAGCTGTCCGCGCGGTTTCACCCGCGTCCCGGTAAAAAGTAGCCTATAACTCTCGGGGATGATATAAATATCCCACCAAAAACATAAATGTGAAAATGGGAGCCAAGTTCAATATTATGATAATATGGTGTAGTTCTCGACTTCACCGAGAAAAGACTTGAGATCTAAATGGGTGCCAAGTTCTGTAGACAATCCTGAAATTGATTTATAAGAACGTATAACATTGTTAATTAAATTTAAAACACTATTTCTTGTTTTGTATTCTTCTACAACAATGTTTACTATTTAAAAATAAGCCGTTTAAAATTTGAATAGTCAAACTAATTACACAATGCAAATAAGTTATGATCTATTAACCTTAATATTTGAGTTGCCGATATACTAATACTACATATACATACTTAATATACATACTTAAACTCAGGACATACAGACATGTTCATACGCACAAATGCATGTCCAGTGTGGTAAGAACCCACGACCTATGACGCGATAGCTGGAATCTTAACCAACCGCGCTAACTGGCCCGTCAATAATGTAGCTTTTTTTTTACTTTGTACCTATAGGCCTGTGTTTGACCACAATCTCACCATTGTAAGTGATGATGTGGCCGAAGGTGGTAAGCACACAAGCCTAGAAGGAACTGGCTCTCAAGTGCAGCTGTCGGAACACACCGTTAGGTGCTTGGCCAGCCAGGTGGCCCTAACAGAGTGCTAAGGTTTCCTTCACCGAAAGCTCAGTGTAGAATTCGAACCCAAGACCTTCGTGACTGCATTGGACGTCGCTACCACTGAGTAATATAGGATAATATAGCTTAATAATATAATTCGGTGCATTTTAAAAGGTACTTAGATTAATAGCGTCATATCAGAACAATAAAAGCGGCACGGTTCAATTGGTTAAGATCAACCTTGAGAGATAATACCGTGCAAGTGTCGCCAAGTCTTGAATACTAAGGTTTTTGCTATACCTAATTGAATACGTAATGATTCTTAGAGACAATTATGCTACTAGTTAGCATTTAAATGTTGTTTGTAATTTTTATTGTAATGATATTCGCAAATTAGTTTGAATTTAAATGAGTTTTTGGTTCGCCAATGAAGAATGTTCACTAATTTAAAATTTTAGCTCTCCGTATTAACTGTAGAAAATAAAAAATACGTGTTAAAGAATTATTTTGATAAGTCAATTAGTTTCTGAGATATGGAATTTTAAAATGAGCGCGCGACTCGGGATTCCACCGGCCCGGTACTCGATGCGATGACGTCATGTTACAGCGCTCGCTCAGTCAATCGCGCTCACAGAACAAATACCCTGACGGATCGCGCTCTTCCGTACGTTTCCCTAGAAGATTATGACTTTTTGGTTTTTAAATGTCCAAAACACATACTAGAAAATCATGTGTTTTGTCAAAATGTAAAAATACTACCACCAGTCCACCGGAAATGTTGATTTTACTCGTTCCAATGGTTGTCCAAATGCGAGAGAAATGGATAAAAACTGTGAAGGGGTTGGATCTATTTAGAGAGCAAAGTTTATTGCTGTGAAGATGGTTTTGACGTAAGAATAGTGACAGTCTACTATGAACCTAAATATTATATACTTGTAGTGTGTAGTTATTTGATACCCTAGCGCAGCCGCGGTTTTACCCGCGCATAGCGTTTTAATTATTTTGCAAGGAACTCCTTATAAATTATCTGAAATAAAAGTAGCTTAAGTTATTCCTTATAACATCCGCTATCTACCAGTGAAAGTCTAGTCTACATGGGTCCAGCTGTTTTTTTGCAGGGAAAAATATGTATTCTAAAATAAATGTAACGTATGTTACTTGTTAAAGGTACCTACCATAAACTAACTGAGAGTAAAAATCCAGTCAAAATCGGTCCAGCCGTTTCGGAGATTAGCCGGAAAATTTATAAAAAAAAAAAAATGCGTGGGGAAATCCTCGTAGGATACCCGACCATCTTGAAGGAGCGACCAGATTATGCCGAACTTTTAGCGCCTTAAAACCCTATCGATTGTCGCCAACCGTATATAGGTACTTTCATGTGCATTTAATAAAAAGCTGTTATTTTGATATTACTTAACAGACACTTCAATTTTATTTATTTGGATAAATAAAGTAGAATGTGTTCCTGCGCGTGTTAGTAAGGTAACCGTGGGCTGTATACTTGTTTACCAACTTAATTGTATAAAAAAAGACAAGACATAAAAAAGGTTAAGTACATCTATTCAACTCGCTGCATTTGCAATATATCAATGTATTTAGTTAAATTTACTAAGAAGAGTATAAATAGGTATAGACAAACATTACTAATTTATTGTCTATAACATGAAACTTAAAAGGTTCAGTAAGTACCTACTTGCGTTGCAGCTATAAAATCATTATTTTAGGTATATTAGACAGACAGGAGAGTAAGCATTTGCATTCTTTCTTCTCGCTTTTCGGCGGCAACAGAATAATAACTATTCGTCGATAGATAATAAAACTTGTAAAATAATTATATGATTTGGACATCTTATTTAATTATATTGCTTTATAATATTACATGAATTATTAGATTCAATTTAAATTTATAATTTTGCATGCTATTCTGTAGCGAAATGTGTAGACTTTATTTTAAGATTCCAACTAAATTGTACAACATTTCTGGCGAAAATAGACAATTTCATTTCATTTCAACCTATTGTATGTAGATTTTACGGTTGCCCTTTTTCAAATCCAAGAATCGAATCAAAAATACTTTCCACTAATAGCGCAAGATTACCTATGTACCACCGCTAGCGACTAATATGAGTGAACGGAGCGTTGAAACATGACGTCACCCGCGGTCACGTGACCGTCAGCGGGCCTCGATATTTAGGGGAATTTTAAATGTCTGTAAAATCATAACTACTTGGTTTTTTTGAACGAAACAAAAACTAATGTATTTGTATACATAATTCCTCTACTGTTACACACTTTCAAGCCGTTTTGCATACCTATTAACATTCCTCATTTCATAATGCTATTATTTTTTATAATAGGTATATAGAATGTTCTGAAAATGTCATCCCCCAAACATTGATCCTGGCTACGGGGTCTGGTAGAGAACTATCTAGTAACAAAGTATTTCAGGCAGGTCGTCAGTTCGCCACTTCACTATAACATACCTACTGTAGATAAGTCTTAACAAATGGTTATTTGTAGATACGATGGCAGAGCATTGATATTGAGAGCAAAATGTTATCACGAAACTTATCTTTCGTCGCAACTGTGACTGACAGTTGTTACTTACTATAATTGTTTAGATTTCTCAGAATATTATAATATGTACTAACGATACAGTTTTATTAAATGGTCGGAACGGAATACTTACTCATATTATAAAAGCGAATGTATATTTGCTGCTAAACAAGCTATAATTTTAATGAGACGTGGCTGATTTGTAGCTTAGAACCGCGTAGGACAATTAGACACAATATGATACTATTTATCAAGGTTGAAACCGCAAGGTCATGGCGTAATATAATAAGCATTTTACCATACTTATTATAATTCTTTTGCCATAATAAGTCATGGGTCCGAGACCAATCAGCTTGAGCTAGCAGCGAAAGAAGATATCGTGAAAATACTATAGCGCAGTAGTTAGGTAATTTATATGTCGTATAATTTAATATAGTCTCGTCGCATGTTTATTCATTAGGTATCATTGTTACATGCTAGTTTTAATGACACAACTGGTTGTTTTATCTTTTATTATGCATGATGTAGAAACGCTCGTGGTGTAGCATGATTGGCCGTTCTTAATCGATCGGCAAAGTTAAGCTACCACCTATGTGGTCGGTACCTGGATGGATGACCGCCTAATGATTTCAAATCGAGCGTTTCCGTGCTTCGGAAGGCACGTAAAGCCGTAGGTCCCGGTTATCGCTTAGTCGTTAAGCTAGTTGGAGACCTCCTTAGGCTTGAAAAATTCCAACAGTAGGTTGACCACTAGCCTATCTCCAACTCGCGGCAGTGGGCAAGCGTGGTGGAGTATCTGCCCATTCCTTTTCACTCTAATTTGTGTGCAGGAGACCTATGTTCAGCAGTGCGACATTTATAGGCTGATGAAGACGATGATTGCATGATATCTCTAGGGGCGTTCAGTAACAACAGATTTAGATAATTCTTGGACATATTATATGTCTGATGGTGATTGATTAAGTGGACTGACAATGATTATGTTATCTATACTTTTGTTTCATGTGAAAGATCACTTGAGATTGTGAACCATATCACAGATTAAGAACCATATCGCAGATTAAGACGTACTATATTGACATCGAATTGTGGGTCAATCCTCTTCATTTTAAATGCATGATAGTATTTAATTCAATGAATGAGTGTTAATTTGAAGGAAAAATATAAAATGCTTTGAATGAAGGCTATGAACTCTATTCAGCAGTATTGCTCAACAGACCTTTTTAGAAATCGACAAAAGCAGCTTTTTGCAAACTAGTAGTCTTACTTACACAGCTCTTTCTTTCAGTATTTCGGCATAGTCGTCGTTTCCCACACACCCGAAGTAAGTACAAACATGTGGCTTCTTCAGCAGCCATTGTACACAACGCAGCGAGTTCTGCACGCTGCCACCAGCTAGGAACTCTGCATTGTATCTGATGACATTCATTATTATTTGTTTATTACAATTAATTAATTTCAATAAAACTTTGGGGTAATTACAATTAAAAATAATAAATATCCTGGGACATTCCTCACACATGTAATTCTGTTGTAGTCAAAATTGGTTGCCTTGTTAAGGGACTCATTGGGACTGCTACTACTCAGTTTCAATTCACAATTAATTGGTATTAGATTAAAACTATTTTTTAATTACAAGAATACATGAAGTACAATGACTGTTGGACATGCTACAATAATTAAATATCTAATTACTTATGTATATTTTACATAAATTTTTTACCAGTTACTTAATAATTATTATGTATGTAAAAAATCTTTAAAACAATATATTAGTGAAATCTATATATTAATCACTTCTAATAAATGAATGCCAAAACTAAACTATGTTTAAACACAACCAAAACATATGTTTTAAAGAAAAGGCCAATATGGTCCGATTTAAAAACTTACGACCTTCAATATCTGGATACGTACCTAGAACTAATAATAATAAATATAAATTATTTACGATATTTATTGATACCATATAGCAGGTGTAAGCCCCATGTAGCTGAGGCCTACAATAGCAGCTATGGTGTTCCGCTGCCTGTTGTAAAAGGTGAATAATCGGATTTTAGGTTGTGGACATTATGTGGCTTTCCCCAGTTCATGCTATCAAGCCAAAACCCATCTACAGTGCAGAGACACTGGGTTTTTAGATTGGAAGGGTCCAGCTAATTGGTTGCTTGACTGTCAGGTGATCTATGTGGATTGAAGTAAAAAAAAATTACCTAACCTACAATATTTTTGAGTTATTTTAATATTTTTGATACCATAACTTACTTTTCTACAAGCTCTCGATACAAGGGCATGTGCTTCTCCTCAGCCATGATAGCATCATCAGGCTTGAGTTCATACTTGGTAAGCAGTTCCAAGTCAACATTAGCCGAGATATCCAGGAGAGGGTTACCAATGCCGATGAGTATGCCCTCTGCACATGAAGCACTAGAAAATATTATTAATTATTATCTCGGTCCAGACATTTAAGTTATAAAAATAACAGTAATTTATTTCTGTTCCATTTCAAAGTTGATTTTAAATTAAACTAGGGTCACCCGTAAAACATTTTATTTTTGCTAAAATGCGATCGACAAAAATATTTTAAAGGTATCATTAACATAGTAGCCATGATTTTTTCTTCGTTACACTTTGTTAAAAGACGATTGAAATGACAAATTCAAGGAAAATAATTAAAACAACCGCTTTGAGAGGATGTTCATAATAAGCTCAAAAATCGTACCAGGGATTTTCCATTATGTAATATTGACCTTAAAGTGCTGTAAATAATAAAATCACTAAGCTGCACTTTAATCGTTACGATGTAAACCTGTACCACAAACTTCTAGCTCTCGAACAAAATCACCGCATGTTATTGTTGATGAGAAAATTTAAAACGTGTTCACGATCTCCCTTCCAGTCAAAATTTGGAAATAGGTACCTAATGTCAAAATTGACAAATGAATGACAACTTCAAATTGCCATAAAAAATAAATAAAGGTAAAATGGCCACAGATTCAAAGCTTTTTCCCATAGAGTCATGCTATCCAAAGAAATTTTTTTCTACATGGTAAATTATGTATCTAAAAGATTCTTTTCAACCATTCGAATGTATTCAGAATCATAGAATATAAAATCACATTTACTTGTGTCTGTTACTGTTACAAATATCGAGGAAAATTGGTACCAACGATAAGGCGTGATTTACACACACTATAAACGCATTTATTATTAGCAAGATTCTGTATTTATGTACTGCCTTCAGAATGCCTTCCCGTGCGATCTAATATTTTTCTAATTAAAAACCCTATTTTTGATTGAGGTAATTTTTAAAATCTTATGTATGTACTTACCGTACTGCACACTTTCAGGTATCAGGTTCTGATTACAATACCAAATACGGTTTCTTGTTTTTGCTTTATTCTATTCTATTTCATTATCTGTGGTTGGCAGCTCATTCTCTCTGGTTCAGTATTTTATAACCTACAACCGGTAGAAGATCACGTTTTGCGATCCCGGTCAGAATCTTCGAGAAGTAAAGGTTTGAGTCTTCTGTAAAATACTGTAATATCATTCCAATTAATATCAAAATGCTGCGCTTGCCTCGCGTTGTTAGACAAACTGTCGCATTCCACAAAAGCCACCAAATTTCAAGATTTTACGCCAAAGATGTGAGGTTCGGTGCTGATGTAAGAGCTGTAATGCTCCAGGGCGTCGACATTTTGGCCGATGCGGTCGCCGTCACAATGGGTCCAAAAGGCAGAAACGTGATTCTAGAACAGTCTTGGGGCTCACCGAAAATTACAAAAGACGGTGTGACAGTTGCTAAGGGCATCGAACTCAAAGACAAATTCCAGAACATTGGCGCAAAGCTCGTACAAAACGTGGCGAACAACACAAACGAGGAAGCTGGAGATGGCACGACGACGGCTACGGTTCTCGCAAGAGCCATCGCGAAGGAAGGCTTCGAGAAGATATCGAAGGGTGCCAACCCTATTGAGATCAGACGGGGTGTCATGCTGGCCGTGGAGTCCGTCAAAGAAAAGCTGAAGACTATGTCGAAACCAGTCACAACACCTGAAGAGATCGCGCAGGTGGCGACAATTTCTGCGAACGGCGACACTGCCATCGGTCAGCTCATCGCTGAGGCCATGAAGAAGGTCGGCAGGGACGGCGTCATCACCGTTAAGGATGGCAAAACGCTCACCGATGAACTAGAAGTCATTGAAGGTATGAAATTCGACAGAGGTTATATTTCACCATATTTCATCAACTCATCCAAGGGAGCTAAAGTTGAGTTCCAGGATGCCCTTGTTCTCTTCTCTGAGAAGAAGATTAGTAATGTACAGACAATCATCCCTGCTTTGGAGTTGGCAAATCAGCAGAGGAAGCCCTTGGTTATTGTTGCTGAAGATGTAGATGGTGAGGCACTATCTACTCTGGTTGTGAACAGGCTAAAGATCGGACTTCAGGTTGCAGCAGTAAAAGCTCCAGGTTTTGGTGACAACCGTAAAGCGACCCTTAGTGACATGGCTATTGCGACTGGTGCAGTAGTTTTTGGAGATGATTCTAACCTCTTGAAACTGGAAGATGTCCAAGCGTCTGATCTTGGTCAGGTTGGTGAGGTAATAATCACTAAAGATGACACATTACTCCTGAAGGGTAAGGGCAAGAAATCTGACATTGACAGGAGAGCTGAGCAAATCCGTGATCAGATCCAGGAGACAAACTCTGAATATGAAAAGGAAAAACTGCAGGAGCGTCTTGCAAGGCTGGCTTCAGGCGTTGCTGTATTACACGTTGGAGGGTCCAGCGAAGTAGAGGTTAATGAGAAGAAAGACCGTGTCAATGATGCACTTAACGCTACCAGAGCTGCTGTTGAAGAAGGTATTGTCCCTGGAGGTGGCTCTGCTTTGTTAAGATGTATCCCAGTACTTAATGAATTGAAGACAGCAAACAGTGATCAGGCTACAGGAGTAGGTATTGTTATGAAAGCGCTGAGGATGCCATGCATGACCATTGCCAAAAATGCAGGAATTGATGGCTCAGTAGTTGTTGCCAAGGTTGAAGACTTGGGGCCTGAATTTGGATATGATGCGCTAAATAATGAATATGTTAACATGATTGAAAAAGGTATTATTGACCCAACGAAGGTTGTGAGGACGGCACTGGTTGATGCAAGTGGTGTTGCATCCCTGTTAACAACTGCCGAAGCTGTGATCTGCGATATTCCACAAGAGAAGGACCCTAACCCCATGGCTGGTATGGGCGGCATGGGTGGCATGGGAGGAATGGGTGGTATGATGTAATCTCCTCCAAAGGACTTAATTATGCATTTATGAAGTTAAAAGAACAATTATAATAGTTACATCACTGTTATGTGTATTTGCAATTATTATATTAATATTGTGAAGTGATTATTTCTGGAAATGAATGTTTTTTTTTTTCTGTCTGAGTCTGATTGTGTTACAAATTAGGAAGGCATAGGCCTTGTTAGTTTTTTTAGTTTTATTTTGCTTGGTTAGTACAAGCAAGGTGTTATTTTTAATAAATATAGTGTTTTTAGTTTTGATTTTCATTGTCTTTACCCTACAACCTGAAATATTATAATACTTATTATAATATCATTGATAATACTGATAAATTGCTCTAGGAATAGTTGCTATACTGCCTGATACTGCCTTTATTATTAAACTAGTGGTTTGATTAACCAGTTATTTGCGAAAGCGAAAAGGCATGCACTAACTGTAATGAACTAGAATTTTCTAGACACATTAAAACTGCCATCATTGACATATATTACTGCGTACAATGACTGCCATACAGAGTTAATGCCCTGTTACATAAATGATTACATAACAGCCAGCATGTTAGAATCGCACACTTTCATTTGATCTCAAGATTTTGTATTATTTTATTACTGATAAAGAACGCATGCCGCCCGGTGTTATCAAGGTTCACTGTCCAACGATTATATACTTGTATGTGTGTGTATAACACAATGATAGGAAAAAAGTGTGAGAATTAAATTGCGTGACGTCAGAAGCTTCATATCCAAATCATATCTGTGTGAGTTAAGCATGTCACGGTCAAAATAAGATAAGGGAGGTTCAAAATTCGTGCATCTTCTTTCCTAGCACCTAACAACTCATAAGGATGACCAAGGGCGTAGCCAGCATTGTAATGGGGGGGGGGGGACAAACAAAGAAAATCCTAGATCATTATCCTTATATTAGAGATCACGTCCCGTATTGTTGGATTTCACAAGCCAGCCTTCAAGCCTGTTAGTTTCTTAGGTCTCATAAGATGCGCCGCAAGCTATGAAGCTCGTCAGAATTTGGTACAGTGTACCAGCGAACGTCGCTCTTCTAAGGGGGGGCAGCTGCCCCTCCCTGCCCGTAAGTACCTCGCTACGCCCATGAGGATGACCTCTTAAATATTTCAGTTACCTACTATACGTGCGTGTTAAGACTGCGTCGAGCAAAAAGTGAAAAAAGGGCAGTTACGGTTAAGTTGATATTAACGAAAATAATTTGTTTATACAGTGAAAATCTACATAAATGTTACAATAGATAATGTATTTACAATGTTTGTGAGGCAAACATATGGAATATGGTATAGGTTTTTTAATGGAATCATATGAAGTTGAGCAAAAGTCTACAATAATGCGTGCTGGGATTCAAAAGATTTCGTATATTTTTCCTTAGAAATATTTTGTAGAAATGTAGTCAGTTAATTCTCTAATATGTAATCTTGCAGTTTTGCGACTGATATTTTCATTATATTGTCTAGAAGATTTATTATGATTTTATTCAAAATGCGCTCCGAATTCGCCATACATTTTTACTATGGGCGCGCGACGTTAAATATATACGTGAGATACGGCGCTCGAAAATTTAGTCGACCACGAGAGCTCAGAGAGAGACCACGTCTCTTTGCGGAACGACTGCTTAGGAACACTCGATCGCGATCTAACGTGTACGTACACTCTAAATCAAACAGCATAACGACATAACTTTAGTTTTTCGTTTTTTGAGGATAATATAATATTATTTTTATTACTTTTGTTTAATTTGCAATGTTAATCAGTTAGTTTGCTTAGGTCAAATCTTGCAAGCTGAATCTTTTCTCAGAATTTTGAAAAAGTGTCCGCCATGTTGAACTTTTTAGGTACTGGTCCGATTGCTCTCAAAATCGATATTTGTGAGTCCTTGAGATCACAAAACAAGAATCTTTTCTCAAAATGTTGAAAAAGTGTCCGCCATTTCGAACTTTTTAGATACTGGTCCGATTACTCTCAAAATCGACATTTGTGAGTCCTTGGAGTCACAAAACAAGAATATTTTCTCAGAATGTTGAAAAAGTGTCCGCCATGTTGAACTTTTTAGATACTGGTCCGATTGCTCTCAAAATCGATATTTGTGAGTCCTTGGGGTCACAAAACAAGAATCTTTTCTCAAAATGTTGGAAAAGTGTCCGCCATGTTGAACTTTTTAGATACTGGTCCGATTGCTCTCAAAATCGATATTTGTGAGTCCTTGGGGTCACAAAACAAGAATCTTTTCTCAAAATGTTGAAAAAGTGTCCGCCATGTTGAACTTTTTAGGTGCTGCTCCGATTGCTCTCAAAATCGATATTTGTTAGTCCTTGGGGTCACAAAACAAGAATCTATTCTCAAAATGTTGAAAAAATATCCGCCATGTTGAACTTTTTAGATACTGGTCCGATTGCTCTCAAAATCGATATTTGTGAGTCCTTGGGGTCTTGGACAATTTTTCAACATTTCGAGAAAAGATTCTTGTTTTGTGACCCCAAGGACTAACAAATATCGATTTTGTGAGCAATCGGACCAGTATCTAAAAAGTTCAACATGGCGGAAATTTTTTCAAGATTTTGAGAAAAGATTCTTGTTTTGTGACCCCAAGGACTAACAAATATCGATTTTGAGAGCAATCGGACCAGTATCTAAAAAGTTCAACATGGCGGATATTTTTTCAACATTTTGAGAAAAGATTCTTGTTTTGTGACCCCAAGGACTAACAAATATCGATTTTGAGAGCAATCGGACCAGTATCTAAAAAGTTCAACATGGCGGACACTTTTTCAAAGTTCTGAGATAAGATTCTTGTTTTGTGACCCCAAGGACTCACAAATATCGATTTTGAGAGCAATCGGACCAGTATCTAAAAAGTTCAACATGGCGGACATTTTTTCAACATTTTGAGAAAAGATTCTTGTTTTGTGACCCCAAAGACTCACAAATATAAATTTTGAGAGCAATCGGACCAGTATCTAAAGAGTTAAACTAACTGCAACAAAATTTGATATTTATTAGGTATTTTAAACAAATATATTATTTTGATGACAATTGCGTTTACATAATATATGAATAGAATACGGATACATTAATTAGTATTCCATACTAGTAATTAGCTACACATAATACAATGTCCTCTCATTGTAACTGATGTCAATCAACACTAAATATTATTATTTTAAAATTTTAATTTACTTACTTATATCGTGCGGGTGCAAACGGCCAACCGAGCTGAGAGTACTGACTGTTGTGTGCGTGTCGACACACACAACGCTAACCCGCAGTAAAACACCTATTTGCCGCGCGCTGCCTTCGCACGACGCCCTCTTAAGTCAACACCTGAGAGCGATGACGTCACAGTCGCATTGTACGCACGGCTACACATCAAGCTATACATTTCCAGTATAAGCTGACCTCCCATTGTACCGACTCTAGCGCGCGGTCAAACTTATGAGTATGAAGGAGACAGGTATTGTTTTGCTTTTGCTACTGCTTATAAATATAGAGTAGTCTTTTTAGGGTTCCGTACCCGTAAAGGGTAAAACGGGACCGTCTCTCACCAGGCTGTATCTCATGAACTGTAATAGGTAGACAGCTGAAATTTTCAGAGAATATGTATGTCTATTGCCGCTATAACAACAAATGATAAAAATGAAATAATATATTAAGGCGGCCCTCTGTGGCCGGCGCAATTTCAACGCGAGCATAGTCTAAAAGCTTGTTATTTCATCCAACGTAATGTTTAACTGCGAAAAAAGAGATATAGCATCAGAGCCGTCGGTTATCAGTCGGTAAATTCCGCTGATCACTCGCGGCCGCTTCGCTAGGTCGTCATTCATGATTTCGCATTCATAAAACTTGTTCCAGGAGTATACTTCTTATGAAAAAATCTTACAAGTTTGTGAAAAAATAGTTAGTTATTTAGAATCTCCAATATATTTGCAAGCCTGGTATCTAAATGTTTTCTTTACTTTTACAATTTATAGGTACATTAGATATGGCCAAAGTTCAGGCAAAAACGCTGTTTTTCGGAGGCTTTGACTGAATTTGTTTCACACTTTTTTTAAATTACGCCTAGATACAAGGCTAGATATAGTACACAAGATACTAATTTGTTCAAAACATCTAACGAAAAATGTTTAACAACGCCATAATAAGTACAGAGGTTTTGTATGAAAAGTATGACGAATTGAGTCCTCTTAAAAATTAAAGGGGACGCCCATACAACAAACGTCTTCTTTTTCGGTATTTTGTTTTCATAGCACAATGAGTTAGTTAATATTGAACGGAACCCTCCGTTTGCGAGTCCGACACTCACTTGCCCGGTTTTTTTTTGCATTCCTGACTGACTGATTAGAAGCAATAATGTAATAAAACGTACTGTATCGTGAAATTGCATATGTTTGAGTTTGCCAGCTTTAGTAAACCTACCTGTAGTACAAAACCGGTTTATTGCCGGCTCTTCTGAGCTAGAAAAATATCTTGGCCGATTTTAGCCTTTACGGCTATATGTATAGCATCGAGGAACAATCCCTAGAGTAGTAATACCGTGCAATCCGATTCCGCAACTAGTCAGTGATTTGTCACTGAATTATATCTGCTCATGAGCGCCCTTGTACAGTATCGACCAAAACCTCGATCCGCGCGTACGTATCAAACATATACTTTTTGTCAATATTTCACAATGTCTTGCTGTTCAATTAAGTGGTGTGGGAATAACAGTCGAAATTCTAGTTATAAAACAAACGGAATCACTTTTCATCGGTTAGTAACAATTTATTACATGAATTTACTTATTTTTCATCACAGCTCAAGATATACTGGACGCACGCGTTGACGTCATTTATCTCCATCTCACTTTCACCCGTTATATTTCTATGTTCATCCTTTTCTTTCGAAGATCGCGCCTGCCCGCTAGTGTTGGGCTTGGATAAGAAAATCATTATCGATATTAGCAAACTTATTTTGTTCGGAGAGAAAAATGTTTCAGTTTACAATATTGTATTAATACTGGAATACATAACAGCGAAGATAAAAGGATTTGCAATATTTTTAACGCGGATGTATTTATTATTAGAATATAAAATAAATATGTCTGTGGTACTGTAAGTTCCTAACTTTATTATTATCACGTACTAGGTATCTTCATACTCTTTTATGTCATACTGGTGACACTGACATAGGTACCTAATTTCAAAAAATTGGTTACAGTCAATGACGTTGAAGTTAAAAATAAATTATACACTTGTATTGTGACTTTATATACTTTGTTTCATTACTACTATTATTATCTTCTTAAATAGCCCCTGAAACCATATAGGTAGTAAACAATTTTTTTACCTAAGTAAGTATAACTAAATTAATATAATGTAATATTAAATAATATATATATAATTATAATATAATTATATTTATAATTTTAAGTAAATTAGTAGATATATATATATATATATATATATATATATATATATATATATATATATATATATATATCTACTAATTTACTTAAAATTTTATTGTACGAACATGATAAATATTTAGACAGATGCCAGTTGTTCCAGACGGTAGCTCTTTCTGGAGTACTTTAATTTCATAGGACTGTTCTTACCGAAGGCTTAACAGTAAAACACGCTTATAGGTACTCTTCAAAGCAAGCAGGAGGTTTACTTTATTCACTATTTACTCACAATATTCTAAGAGATGTTCACTATGTAAGTTCTCGTGAAGGAATGAATCTTAGATCTTCTCTTTTTTTTTTTGAACTGACAGAAGTGACAATTCAATGAATCTTTACACCTTTACGCGGACAATGCGGCGAGCAAGCTCTCAACCGGTGAATCGTAGCGCCAAGGCGCCTTACTTTTATACTACGTGTTAATATTGCTATCCTGCTCTAACATAATATACCTATAATAATCCAGTATGTTCGGAAATATTCATGAAAAACAAACGAACTTAATCTAGAACCTTCCTGAACTAGGTTCGAGATCTTTCGATAGGTATACTATGTCTTTCTGAAATATTCGGGATTATTCTCGAACCTTCCACAATGTTCTAGAACAGATTTCGAGAAGGTTCCTGAAAGTTCTATCGATACCAATTACTTTTATAGAACTTTCCACAGTTTTCCAGAACCTTCCAGAATGTTCTATAAAGTTCTATTTAAAATTAACTTGTTTTGTGCAGTTTATACCTATTGTTTACAGAATCTGACTACTATATTTTGTATACCTAACTTACAATGAATATTAAAAACTATAACAATAAAGAACATATTAGGTAAAAAGGTAGATATTGTTTTCGTCGTGAACACCAGTATTGATTTATCGATCCCATAAATCCGCGCATTCCAATTTTTATCAAAATAGAGCCATTATTGAGAATGATTACATCATACTGCTGAATTCATACCAAAATATACTATGCAAACAATTATTATAAACAAACTTGCTAGTTACGATAACGTAGAAATATTTGTAAAAAACCATGACAAACGACTGATATTAGAATACTCCTACATTTATATTAGTGCAACAAGTATCGATATCGATACAATTTTCACCCTCATCTCTAAATCTTAGTGTGTCCTTGAATGAGCCAATCACAGCGCACTGCCGGTGGTGGGGAATTGGCGGAATAGATTTCAAGCAAAATGTACGTCATTGCGCTTCTATGGGTTAATTGTTCCACGGAATAGATAAATAAGGTTGGAAAGGCCCTCGCTCCAATTTTGTACTAGGACCAGTGTCGCCGCTTGATCCCCACTATTTAAATTTCTACACATACGCAATCATATTTTTACAAATATTTCGCACACAACCAAATCACGCACACATAAATCTCAGGGCAGATATTCGTTCGCCCACTAGCACTAAGCTACCGTGGGCATAGACACTCACACACGCAAAAATGCATACACCTGTCAAAAATGTTGACAACTTACAGTAGGGATGGGTAGTGTATAATCGTTAATGAATCGGTTCGATTATCAATTATTATTCTCATAGAACTTGGAATCGATAGTTGCATGGTTATGCTGTACGGATTACACAAAACTAACATATCTTTTTCTATTGAATTAATTATATTATTATTCAGCATAATGATTTTTTGAACCGGCAATAATCAATTTGTGACAATTAAAAACTAATAAAACTATTAGGGTTTGTAGTGGTTTTTTTACGGATAACTGCGTGATAGATATATAATATATTATATTATAGTGCGCAAATAACGAAAATTTTTACAACAAATTATATAGTTAACTAAATCTTAACTTCTAATGTTCGATTTGTTTTATTTCTAAACTGATTATTGATAGTCTGGTTGTTCGTTGTGCGTGGCACTTCACTAAGTGGGTGGGACCCGTCAATGAAGAACGACATTATCGTTAGTAAGTAATTACCGAAAAAATACGATACTTCATAGGCGTGAGCTGTTAAAATTATGAAGCTAAATTTGACAGATTTGATTTGCTTGATAAAGTCGATATTTTTATCGATAAATTATCTGATGAATGCGTGGGGAAAAATGTAACATGAAATTAATATTAAGAAATTATTTCATTTTATTTTTTTACTATATACTAGCTAAAAGCGCAGCTTTGTAAGGGCTCGTAAGATTTTTTTGTAACTAAGTTTAATATTTTAATTTCAATAAGCCCAAATATGGTTAGGATAAGGATACGTCGTTCCACTATGGAGTTTCAGTGCTTACCCACACTCCAACTCCATCATCAGACCCTGAATACAATATATGGTCAAATTTCATCTCACGACAATTCCAACAACCCCATCCAGCGCATGCCCTCCTACTTCATCATCACACCCCGGAAAACCATATATGGTTATTGAGCTATTATCACTATAGCTCAATGTATATGGTAAGTCTTATCATCTAGACAAACATTTTAATTACCTATGCTAAATTTCAAATATAGATTTGATCCTATACACCTTTCAATTCTTGATTGTGCATCATCTGTAGAGGTGTGATCGTTTTTTCGTAAAGTGTACCACAATGTGTAGAACTGAATCGGATAGTAGATCTGACCAGGGTGCCAATTCTCATTCACTCGAATTCATCACTCGTTCCAAATAAAGTTCGAATTCGTACTTTTTTCGAGTGAAAATCAAGTTAGGCTATTCTGAGAATTTCAAAGCCGCCATTTTCTCTTATTTTTCGAGGGCTAGCGCTCGAACTACTTCGACTGGTCGGGACCGTTCGAAACGTATTTCGAATGCGAACTATCAAACGTCAAACAGTTAGGTTGTCATTTGGAAACGTAATGACAGATAAGCCTAAGGATTTCCGTTACTCACAGAAAATATTTTGTCATATTCATTTATAATTATTATATAAAATTGATTAACTTATGAATTCCGGATATATTAGGATATTATAAGAGTAAAACGTTGTTTTAATTATTTTATATTCATTAAAATCTTTTAAATTTTAATTTAAGATATAAAATTATCACGTACGTTAACAAAACGCAATTATCAAGTGAAACGAAACGCATCGTGCAATTTGTATCCATCATAATGGCAGCATTTACTCCTTACACTCGAACTTATTTCGAAGGTTAGTTCGATTAGTGCCGAGAATACAGGAATCGAAAAATAGACTCCGCCCCTCGAAATTTTACGGTCGAAATAGAACTCGTAATGCAAGTTCGATTCGAAGGCTAGTTCGAGGGAAGTGAGAATTGGGCCCCAGGTCGTCGGTCCACCTGGTGGGAGGTCGTCCCGCTCGGCACTTTCCAGTACGTGGTCGCCACTCGAGAACCTTTCTTCCACATCGGTTATCGGCTCTTCCAGTTACCTCTACCTGTCACGCCAATCCATTGTTCCCTGGCGTTAGGTTCTTTAGGAAACCTACAATTTATAATTTATTGCATTAGTCAAATTACATTTTACTTAGATTATAATACTAAATACATCATAGTAAATACTCGTAGGATGAGGAGGGGTCTTATATGTCCATTTATATCATTCGGTCACATTCATTCAATGATTAATATAATATCTAATTTCAAAATACGTCTAACTAAAAATGTACTATCGTTAATTAAATATAAAATAATTCGAAAATTATCTTTGTCAAACGTAATTATATTATATATAGTCTAGAATTCTATCGATGATTTTATTTAACCAAACCACATGGTCACGTCACTATCGATAAACATGCTGCGCCTTACATCACTGCCAATCAGGGCAAAGGACGAAGTGTAGAAGACGCAATGTATGCAGTACATTGAAAGCGGATTTGGTCATTGCGCTGATTGAGCGAGTACACATCGGTCAATGTATGTTTTTCATAACTTGTTGCAATAATTTTGTTAATGTTTGGTATTTCATAGTGTTCAATATGTTTTTATGTTTTTTACTAATAATATTGTAATTAAATGTTATTTTCGACTTACCGATGGAAAGATATACCTCCTCGCTCTATACTTGAGGTCTGACTTTTTTTTCTTACACGTTATTATAGCACAACACGGCATTATAAGCAGAGCTCTGTTCTCCAATGTAATCCGACGCGCACTGACCGCGAATCGGTCGAGTTATGATTATCGAATCATAACTGTGGCGCGCTTGCCCCGCCCACATTACCATTCTAACCTTATTTATCTGTTCTGTGAATTGTTCCATGGTATATAGCTACCCAGTTAGCAAAGCGGAATTACCAACGTGTTGCACATGGCTCCTCAAATCCAACGCTTGCAATTGAACAAACATGAGGGTGGTATCCAGCCAGGCGAATACAGAAAGTACCCTACGGGTTCGTAACATCGTGAAGTAACTATACCACTTTGATCATGGTCACTTCCCGAAGTTTTTCTTCACCGAAAGCTCGAGCTCATTGTAGGATTCGCAGCGACGACTTTCGCCACAGCGACGTAACTACCACTGAACTATCATCGCTTCAAAACAACCTACTTTTTATCCCGGGAAAGCAGGTGAAACCATGGGGCGTTAGCTAGTAACATAAAATTTAAATAGCATTTATTATAAAAAAAAATCTTAAATGTAATTAGATTTATAAAATAGAATAGTACCTAGATAACAATTTACAAATATATTTGTTCTTCATCTGTATCACCAGCACCATATATAAAATGTTTTCTAGTGACATTTCCATCAATAATTGCACTTGCTCCAGTTGCCATATTGCTGTTCTTACATGGTGTAACAGGATACCGGACAGGACCCAACCATCTTCTGCTCAGTCCAAAGTTTCTTGGTAACGCAACGTTTTTAGAAGAACTACTCTTCACAGACTTATCTAAACTATTTAGAGATGATTGAATAGATTTTAATGAAGCCTCCTTTAATAAGTCATTAGAATCGTCATTCAAGTAATCATCTGGCAAATCTATATCTATAGGAATACTTAAACTCAAAGGTCGGCGTTTCAGTCTATGAGGTATTTGACCACGCCATGTATTAAATTTCTGTGTATTTCTCTTCTGTGGAGTATTCTCTTGGGAAGAAAAATTCCCGACGTCAGAGTCCTCATAAACTTTATTTTCTGAGTAACATTTCTGTAAATTACTCTTATTTGGTGTAACCTGTCTACTTGATTTATCTTTCATTCTACTTATAACTTTATCTTTAGTTATTTTTATAAGCGTATATATTGTCTTCAAAGCTTCCTCGTTTAATAGTTCATCATCTGTAAGATCTGCATCTAATGCACTGCCCATGCTATGACTTATGCCCTTTTGACATAATCTAGTATTACTTTCTTCAACGTGTTCTGCATTATATTGATACTCTAAATTACAAGTCTTATTAGCATTTTGCAAAACTATAAGTTCCACTCTCTGTGGTGCTGATTGCAACATAGCTAATGCTTTATCATATTTCATATTGAGTAAAGTTTTTCCATTGACTGATATAATTTGATCTCCAGGTAAGACATTCTTGCACATGTCTGCTGGACTCCCAGCTGTTACAGATTTTATATAGACATTCCCATCAGATCCTTCGGCTACTTGTAATCCCAGAGCATTCACTTCATCCCTTTCCAACACAGCTGTCACAAATACTCTTTCACCTTGAACACATCCCATATTATCCAGTTTTTCAAATAAAGAATTATTCATGCAGGAATCATTGCTTACTGTATTATAATTAAATACTTCTGGGTAAACTTTTGGAGATTCTAAAACATAGGCTGTTGGTGCACTAGATTGAATATAATGTCTTTCAGGTAATAATTGCATGCTGTTTATAATACAATGCTGCTTTTGTTCTGAGCTGAGATCATCAGAGTCACTTTGAGTCGTTGCAAACTCACCATCTGACCTTAACATACTCAAACTCTTAATAGGTGTTCTAGGTTGTTTGTTGAAAACCCTTGTGCCCATTTTTACACCTTGTCTTCTAGGTAAACTGCAACTTTCGGAAGATGAGAGACCATCGTTTGATGAATTGCCTTGATTATTTTGCATCACTGTAACATTCTCATCATTAGGTTGTGGTGATAATATTCGTCTCAAAAGTTCCTCTGTGTTAGGTTGTTCATTTTCTTTATTCTGAACTTTATTATCTCCAAAAATATCAACTTTGAACCTTCTTCTTGTTGGTCTCCTGACCCTGATAGGGTTTCTAACAGCTAAATTATAACTATCTTGGTAATTACTACAATCAGTTTTCTTTGGAGAACTGTTTTCATTGGGAGGACAACTGATTTCACCTGATAAATAATTTATGAAGTCCTCCTTAGCATACAGTTTTAAATACAATCTGTGATGTAAAGAGGCCAACCAAAATGTAAAATAACTCTTATTATCGCACATTTTGAGTTTATATTTGATACCTATTTTGGATAGGCCTGAATATGAATTAGGCATAATGTATAAACTTTTCTTGTTATAGTAAAATGTGTGTATATGATGCCAAGGTAAACCTTGTAGCACGATGCGGTTTGTTCCATTACCAATATCTTCAGAAGTGGGATTGTTTCGAGAATAGATTGTAATGCCTCTTGGACCTATAGATAGCCAGACATCTCGGCAAAATCCATCTCTTGTCGCCCAAATAGCTGAGTAGAAATGAGCACCATAATCTCGAAAAGTTTGAGCCAATGTAATATAATTTATTACTGCTTCATTTCTGTCCAGGCCATGCCTAGATTCATGGGCTCTTTTCATACGTAATTTTATATCTGCCATATCATTGGTTATATATGTTTCAGGTAAATAATGTTCTAGTAAAAAATAATCAGCAGATCCATGTTCCCTATATGAGAATTCACCAAATTCTATATGCAAAGCATATCCTGCTAAAAGAATAAGATTCTGTATGGTTGAGGTCAATTGTCCTTCCACTGTGGCTCTCCTCAATTGTAAATAAACTCTGTACCTCCATTCGCCACCCTGCATATTGTTTGAAACATTTTTAGGCAAGAAAAACTTAATCCTCAAAAAAACTGTCAATAAAATGTCTTCTTCCATTAACTTGTTCTTTTTACTTGTTATTTTATGCCAACTTTCTGGAGTAACTTTTTTAATTTTATAATCATCTGGTAAAAACACAAAGTCTCCACCAATTAGAATTGAAATACCAAGCATAAAATTATGTTCATATTTCTCACTGTGGACCAACGCTTCGAATAGCTGGCCTGCTGTTATCAGGTTTGGATCACAGACTACATCTACTTTCTGACCATTAAGTAAAACTACAGTAATTATTCTTTTGTCAGATATAGATGATAAGGTTAGATCCATGTGCTTAGCAGGCTGGGAGGCTCTAACAATGAACTCTGGACCGGTGCAACCATTTTTTCCTTTGAAGCCACAATCGGCTTTGTAAAGTCTAGAAGCAGCTCTCTGGACAGGTTTTCCTCTTCTGAAGTTGGTGGTGTTTAAGTTTCCCTGTCTACTGAGTTTATGTTCATTATGAATAGCATTCAAAGAAACAGCATTATTTGGTGGTTTAGGTTCCTCGATCTGAGTACTACATGCTATATCCAGAGTTGAATGAGCATTTGATAAGCCACCCCGTCTAGGTGTGTCAAATAGGTGGAAGACAGTTTTTCTTTGGTTTCTCGGTAGTCTACAACTTGGGAATGGATCTTTTTCATCAGGTGAACTAATGAGACCAACACAGCTTCTTGGGCGGATGCTAACCTTTAAATCTGTGTTTGTGCTTGCTTCTTGGGTCTTAGATGGGCGCCGTCTGACTTTTAAATTATCACATTCAGTATGGTAGTCAATGATCGGACTGAGGCCTATTGAGGCAGCTGAGCAGGAACTGCGCCCTGAGTCTTCATCAAAGTTTCGCGGCATTATGCGAGCTGAAACGTAAATTGATAATATTATAATTTGGATTCACATACCATATTGGGCACTAAGAGTTGAATTTATTGATGTTTAGTGTAGTAGGTACATAATTTAATGTATATTTCAAACTATGTATTTAAATATGAATATTATTATTATTATTTCAAGTGCGAATAGTTCTTTCTTTACTAAAAAAATGAATGGAATGCTTGACTGACGCTTTCAATAATAATTAGTAGGATTATAGGATAGCATGTTCTATTTTCTACTAAAAACTTTGTTCAGAGTTTGTAAACAACAAGTCTCGTCCACTTTCGGAATCGGAATATGTTTATTGTCTTACGTTATTGCTTACACGATCGATACGAAGTGCTTTGGCCACACCACACGCTTAGAGAAAGTATAATTACGTACTACATAAATTCTTTATTGTTTCACAAAATACCACGAAATTGTTTCATATAAACGTAACTTTGATGAAGATAGGTTTGCTATATTTGTAGATGAAATATCGAAAGTTTGACTTACTTGATAAAATAGTAAGGGGACAAATAACAGAACCACATTTTATTTCATTGGAATGTTTGTATTATGTGACTGCATAGAATTACCAACATTTTCAATTCATTAAAACGGCCCAAATTCAATTCTTCTCACACACATATTCTCTTTGTCACACACTCCACCATAGATAATACCAATAATACACTATACTAGAGATAGATGAGCCACTCACGTACGGATGTCACGTCTTTTGGTGGAACCCTTCTCCACAGATGGTGCTCATGTTACGTTATATACAAAAAACGCTCACTAGATGGCGCTGATATAAATATGCAAAATTTAATAATACAAAATACTGCAACTGAAATATGTTGAAAATACTTACTTAAAAATGTATGATATTTTAAGTAAGTATTTTCAACATATTTCAGTTACAGTAATAGGAACAAAAAGATGAAACGAATAAGAAAGAAAGAAAGAAAGAAAAAACATTTATTTTGAGGAAACACAACACAATTACATACACTGTTACATATGACATACACAAAAAACAGTAAGAAGGAAAAGTAATAATAAATTGTGTTGTGTGACATAAAAAATGGACAGCGACTCAGTTGTAGCCGTAGTTGTAGCCCCGTACAGGTACAGGGCTACAGCACTGATTTTTCAGTCGCTGCCATAGGTGACGTCACGAACAACGAATATAAATAAATACGAATATAAATGAAACAAAACACATTTAGAATAAAATTTATTTGGGTAATAATCCAGTTGTTTTTTTATGTTTGTGCGTATTACAATAAGCCAAAGCTGCTTTCTTTATCGGATCTCTTTCATCGAAAGTCGTAAGTTTACCACAAATAATACAATTTACACCCTTACACCAACTGTGAATAATAATATTCATTGATAAATCAATTATGAAATTACAGTTTATATCAATATATAAACAATTTTTTTGGTCCATATTATGGTCTTCAGGTATTTTGCGAAGGCAAGTTACAATTATAATATAAATTTCTTCCATTAATTTTTTAAATTCGTTTGATGGATAGTTCAATGAATGATGAGTGTAGTCTCTCTCTTTTATGAAATCATTCTTTTCACTTTCCTTTTGCGCAAACATAAAAGATATGCATGTACTGCATTTTTTTTAAATGTTTGATCTGCACTTTTTCGCAACATACCCCGTAACATAACTTTTGGCCTCAGTGTGCAGACAATTATCCGATTTGGATTCTAAAGTTAAATTAATTAAATCAAAATCAACTTCTAATGATTCTTGTAAATGTTGATCACTGACCTTTTTATTACATAATAATTTAATTCATTTTAGACTTATTTTGATCTTGTTCGCAATTGGCATTTACAGAGTGGGGTGAACTAAAATAATTTATTAGTAACGTCTTATACGCATTCCTAAATTGCTGTGCTGAAGGATTCACGTTTCTGATACCATTACTTCTAATTTGTCAAAAAAAGTTTTCAAATGGGTCTTGATTTAAATTTCTCATCAATATATTGCTGATGTTGTATTTATTTTTCAAGTATATCCACATTTCCACATATTCACATTTATTTGGGAGTGCCTCTGGTATGCATTCCACCTCGCCAGAGTAGTATTCTATGCACTCCACCCACTCACTCAACGCCATAGAATACTCATGCGTTAGCATCTCTACTAAGTCTGTGGAAGACTCTTTAGGGCTTATTACACCTTCCTATATTTAGGATCCTAACTAGGATGGTTCTAACAAGGAAGCAGGAAGCTACTTATTACACTACACTATCTTGCTTTCTAACTAGGACGCGGCAAAGAGTATAGCAACTATACTTAAAGCGGGACGGACGACTCGTAGGGATGTAACAAAGGTCGATTTAAAAAAAATATAACTATACTTACATCGATGTTCTTCCGATGTTTTAAGTTTTTTATTCTCTCAAACTGATCACACAAATTAAAATTTTAATGAATACAAATGAGCTCCTTTATGTTAAAATAAAACAAAATTGAACTTTATGTAAGTAAGTACCAAGTATTAATTTATAAATAATGTAGTACTTTCAATGTACGGCAGGCTGATTATCTTAAAATTTGCGATAAGCAAGCGATAAGCAATATCGCGCAGCTATCGCGCGATCAATCGCTATATGTCAAAAAAAATCGAATTACGTTCGTGATCGTTTGCTTATCGATCGTTGATCGTTAGGATGCACTTATCGCGACGATGCTAGCGCCAATAGCGATATAGTAGCAATAAGTAGAAACAGCTTTATGTCAAACAGATGTGTGCGATGTATTTTTTTGGTTTATTTACAACGAAGTCGAAACCTATTCAAAATAATTCAAATGTAATTCAAAATTCACAAAAAATGCTTGGCGTCCCTTCCAATATTTTCATGTGGTCAAAGTCGAAGTTAATTTAAGTGTTTGTTTCATATGGATTTTGGATATCACTGCAAACGTAAGTAAGAGGTTAACTTTGAAGTAAAAGTAAACTGTTAAAGAAATGGCAAACAGAGTATCTAACGAGCAATTGGAAGAGTTGTTAGCCCTTGCTGAGCATCTCGCGTTAGCCAAAGGTGTTAGGCTTGGCGCAAGATGAAAAGAAACTGTTGACAGACAGTAGCATGATCTTGCCACTAACTTAAACTCTTATGGGTCAGGTTCATCAAAATCTGGTGATAGATGGAAAAGGGTGAGCTTTCTTTATGCATGCATACCATCCGTTTTCTTGTAAAGATGAACCATTAAATGTTTGTTTAATTCAATTAAATATATAGGTGTATTATTATTCTTATAGTATTGTGCTGACCTGAAACATATATTGAAGTCAAGGCTAGCTAAGCGGAGGCGGGATGCTTTGGGTACTGGTGGTGGACCGAGTAGTCAAGATGATTGGTCAGAAGTCTTAGCCATCATCGGGGAACAAGCTGTTGTTTTGAGATATCTAGCACAGAGTTCCTATATTTGTAAGTTATTTATTAATCTCCATGTATATGCAAGCATACTAGAATAATATTTCACATCATAGATATTCAGGACATTCACCGACCCACTCCGGTGCAAGTTGTATCTAACGAAATAATTGTAATAGGTATGATATTAACAGGCCCAATGTATTCATAAGAACTATTGACTAATTAATGTATAATGGTAAGTTGAATAGCTATAGAAACTGAACATGAACCATTGTATAAAAAATGCCTGTTATAGTATTTTGTTAAAATATCCTCCATTAATGTTGGTACGCTAAATAATAACTTGTTATTAATATTGTGTCTTCATAGGTGTTGATGTGGCTGTCTTCATCCCAGCACCATTATTTTTATGATTTATATAGTAATAAAAACCTGTCAAACACTTACAACTATACATTGACTTATTTACAGATACTTCAGAGTCCGCAGTACCTGTTGCCAGAAAAGTACAGCAGGAGCATGAGCTACATATGGACCATAATTGTCAGGATAAATAAATAACAATGTTGCAATTATTTTGTGTTTATTTTTAACCCTTACTAGATGACTTAAGTCTTGAATAAACTACAACAAACAGCATAAGTTACAGTAGTTACTAAAACAAGTAGATTTCACCGCTAGTTCATTTTATAAACTAACCACTCTTTATTTACACTTCATTTACTTCTTATGATCTTGCTTAAATTTTCAACACGTAAATATGAATTAAAATCGAGATAATTTTAATAATATATTGGTAGCAATCGATCAGCAACGATTTACAATCAAAGAAAAGGTTGTCGCAATTTGACAGATAAAATTGCTTGCTTTCTGCTAGTCCGCTGCTGTCAAAAACGATTCGTAATACCAAAATAATGTAAGTCTATACAGATGAATGCACTTTTTAGTTTACCGATTGTCCCATAGAGGCAGCACTGATGCCTGTTTGCTATGGCTTATTTATCGCTGATTCATAATACGAATTTGCAATAAAACAGCAGATATTTAGCAATTTCTGCTATCGCGTGGCTCTTGCAAGATTGGTAATCAGCCTGCGGATTATTTTTCTATTATTGTTTCTTGATTACTAATGACCTATACATTCATCCCTTAAAATATACGCCAAGACTTTAGAAGGGCCTTATATAATTATTTCAAAACATCGATGTTTTGAAATAATTATATATTGTACGGATTATTTTTCTATTATTGTTTTTTGATTACTAATGACCTATACATTCATCCCTCAAAATATACGCCAAGACTTTAGAAGCCTTATATAATTATTTCTAAACATCGATGTTTTGAAGAACAATGTTACATCCCTAAACGTCCTAAATCGGAGCGACGCGATTACACTTTCCTGTTTAAGGAAGCAGAGCGGTTGGGACCTTCCTATCTCACTACTTAGGACACTAACCGTTCTTTTTGCGATTACACTTTCCTATTTCCTAGTTAGGATCCTAAAAATAGGAAGGTGTATTATGTGCTTTTGGCAAGAGTGACCTGTCAGTCGCATTTTGACTAGGGATGCAAACAACCCACCGCAACACATTGAGGATTTGATTTATCGATTAAGAAAAAACATCAGCCCTTGAAACATCGAGGTACCGAAACATCGATATATTTTTATAATAGGTTTAAATGGAGATTTACACACAATAGCACAGTTTTGGTAGTACGAAGTTCATGTGCATTGTTTACACATTAACAAGGTTGTCTAAATAATAAGGTGGGTGAGCGACTGAGCGATTTGATCAACTTTTTGACACGTTCTTTTCATTCATTGTAATAGCAATAGACTGACTGAAATATATATAGTTATGATTTAATCTAAAGCAGCGTTGCCAGATTTGTTTTCGGGCAAAGCGGGATTTTGAACCATCTAGAGTAAAAAAAGCGGGATTCTATCATCGAAAGCGGGACATTCTAAAAAACCGACCAAGTGTGAGTCGGATTCGCGTACCGAGGGTTCCGTAGAAACTTGTAGGTACCTATGTAAACAGTTCGTTCATCACGGGAGTCAAGTCACGAAGTTTTTTCCCCTTTCTTCCGATTATGTTCTAATGTAATCTTTTTTTATGATGTACCTAACTACAAATTTACGCTTTTCGGATCCTTTACTTGTGCTACATGAAATTACTTCTTGCCAAATTTCATGGTTCTAGGTCAACGGGAAGTACCCTATAGGTTTTGATTCCCTTGCGGGCGTCAAACTATGCGGCATATACGGCCGTATCTTATGATTGCGTTGACTAGAACTAGATGTTTGATTTTTATACGTTTCAGTGATTTTTAGCGCACGGTACCATTTCTGAGCAGTGGTGTCTTTAGAATTACCCACTTCTACGTCCAATGATGATTTCAATTTCACCGTCGAGTAATGCTCGAAAAGCGGGACAGGGCCTGTCCCGCGCGGGACATTTAATTTTGGGCTAAAAATCGGGATGTCCCGCCAAAATCGGGACGTCTAGCAACGCTGATCTAAAGCCTCTTTAATGACTATGTATTCTATTTTTGTATTTGTGTTGTTTGTCTATAAACTTAAGGAGGTGTGTTGAAATATAGGTTATGATTTTATGTAAAGCCTCTTTCTAGAATTATGTATCTACGGTAACTTGATGTCTTGCTGTTAGATTCAAATAAGTAAATGTTTACTATTAAATAAATGTTACTTGTTATGTTACTTTGTGTTTGTCAAATATTAATTATTATAAAATAAAATTCAAGATGTCTCTAAGCAGGTTTATTTAATTATTGCTCGATAAAATCAATATTACAAATTCTACGTGTTACGTAGAATTTGTAATAAATGGCTCTGTAGCCACACGGCAACAAAATCTTTGATTACTAACTTGTGTAAAATAAGCATCTATAGCAGGGGTGGCCAACTTGATTTGATCCAAGGACTACAGTTTTTTCAAAATTCAAAATCATTTATTCAAATAGACCTTCGCAGGCACTTATGAAAAATCGGACTCTACTCTAATACCGGTTTGGAAGGTTGTATTTGCTGAGAAGAGCCGGCAATAAACTCAGCAATTACTCTTTTCAAAACAAAGCTTAGATTCATTACATAATATTTACATTCTAATCACACTGATAATAATTGCGTGACCCGGCGCAGCGGCAAAACTACGAAGTAGACTGACTCGATATTTAATAAGTAAACAAAGTGTTTACTGATGAAACCCTGTGCGATCTACCAATAAATTCTTCTTAAAGTATAGAGAGCTATGCTACGTAGAAGAGAGGATAAATAACGTGACGGAACGGCGATTGAAAAATGATACAAGATGATGCGTGCAGCAGTTGGTGATTACGTTGCGCAGTCTGTTCTACATATTTATATTGTTTGCCTTGCCACGATCGACTGGACTAAGGTCTATCGCGATCGACCGGTTGGCCACCCCTGATCTATAGGAATAATATCGATGTTTTAAGATTTTTAATAGCGATGGCAACTATCGATTATACTCGGGCTTCGTCCTCAAGATTAGCAGTATTATTAGACACACATGTAGTTACGCATACAGAACTACCAATCTCACACTTTAGTTTAGATACCCTCATAATTTTTATATTCAATAAAATATAAAAAAAGAGAGGGTACCTGTATTTTACTTGGCTAATTCGTCGACTCTGTTAGTCATTCGCATTTCAGTGCTTGGCCAGTCCACACATTTAAAATTAATTGTTAAAAAAGTGTTAAAGTGTTTATTTAATTAAAAGTATGTCTAAAAGACAGTGTTCGGACCCAATAGAACATATAAGGAAAAAAATTAGAAAATTGGAAAGAAGATTACTAAAGAAGCAAAGACGCAGAAGCTCCACGGATTCGGATTCTTCAACACATGCATCAAATTACTTTGTTGCTAATAATGTAGAAGGTATGTTATTTAATTTTTAAATAAATTATTGCACAAAAGATATTAAAGGTACCTAATAAGGTGACTTTTTTGTGTTAGTGTGTTCGTTATTACCGTTATAAATGGATTCATATGAACATTTATACATGCTTACAAATTATAGAAATATTAAATTAGAGCAATATTTTGGTATGCTCATTAACAATATTAATTATTCTATGCCTGAATACATTCTTAAGTATTTGACATAAAAATTAATTTATCTGGCTTACGTCATAACGACCTTGAGGTATGACTTGCCTATGATTTGACAAAATTTCGCATCCATTTAGATGTAGATCCATGTTGGAGTTTTATATCGGACTCACGTCACAACGTTTTGAGGTGTGACTTGTCCCGCTTATCAACATGGAATAAAAGAGTTCACGTTACAACGATTCGAGGTGTGACTTACTCTTATTATGCCGGGTTTACAGTGCTACGCTATTGAGTTGCACTTTACCCTTTGCTAAAATAATAATGTCATTTCAGATGACGATTCTTCAGAACCTGAATGGATTGAGGTTTTAGAAGAGAATCATCAGGATATATATACAGGACCTTCAACAAGTGCACATGAGGTATTTCCAATAATGGATACCCAGGAACATGATCAAATTGAATCTCCTTCTTTGCCAACACCGAGATCTCCCGCGCCGCCGGCTTTAGCCGAAAGAGCGCCTTCACCGCCAAATGCAGTCGAAAGGGCGCCGTCACCGCAGACTCCTGTCGAAAGAGCGTCATCACAGCCGGCTCCGCCTGAAAGGGAGCTTTCGCCTCAGCCAGGACCATCTGGGTTCATTGGCTTCAATTTACCAGAAAGTACTCAAGTTGACGCGATTACAGAGGTCCAGCAGGCTACTGTGGTCGAGTTGGATAATTTGACGCTAGAAATTTTAGGAGAAGATCCTCTAGCAACAAAATCTGTTGGAAAGGATATTCAAAAAGACCTTGCCGTACGATTCGAGCATTTGGTTACCACAGGTTTGACTAAAGAACTTCGTAAAGAAATTTTAAGCAAATATCTTCCTCCTGGAAATTGTTCATTAGTCGACGCGCCTACTCTTAACCCGGAGGTAAAAGCCGCAGTCTCAGAAACCGTGATCAAAAGGGACATGGCTTTATTATATAAGCAAAAACAAAATGCAAGTGCTATATCTTGTTTGGGCGAAATTATGACAATGATCTTATCTAGAGAAGAAAAGGATACGGCCCTGCTTAAGTTACTTATGGACATGGGACGTATTTTATGCGATTCCCAACATGATGTCTCCACTACAAGGCGGTCGTTTATTTTGGCCGTCATAAATAAAAAGATGAAAGATCAACTCCTCCAGACGAAGATTGACAAATTACTCTTCGGTAAGGATTTCGCAGATACAATTAAAACCGCTAAGGCAATTCATAAATCTGGAGCAGACCTTAAATCATCTACAATCATAAAGGATATTCCTAAGAAGGTGAAGCCAGCACCCCCACCACAACGGAATTTAAACTGGAGAGCGCCTCCCCCGATTCGCAGAACTGCGGCATCTACGAGAACGAGGGAGGCTACTTCCAAGAGGACTCAGCACGTGCCGCCATCGAGGCCGTCATATCAACCGGCAAACCGCGGCCGAAGATAGACGAGGTAAAGTATGCTGGTAGATTAGCACTTTTCTATGATCAGTGGTTACAAATTACGTCTGATCAGAAAGTACTTTCATGGATTAGAGGCTATGAGATATTATTCTCACGTCCTCCGATACAAAATAGTATTCCTCAGCCTAAACATTATTCTAATGACGAAATGATTCAGTTCAATCTGGCTATTAATAAGCTTACATCAATCGGTGCGATATCTAAATGTGAGCCCTGTCAGGATCAATTTATATCAAGTATATTTCTGGTACCCAAACCAAATGGTGAATCTAGATTTATACTTAATTTAAAAAATCTAAATAAATTTGTAGTCACAAGTCATTTTAAACTAGAAGATTTACGTACTGCTATTAAACTAATTTCTCAAAATTGTTTCATGTGTAATTTAGATTTAAAAGATGCGTATTTTATGATAAAAATAAGCGAGAATTCGAGAAAATTTTTGCGTTTCATTTGGAAAAATGAAATATACGAATTTAATGTACTGCCATTTGGTTTATGTACTGCACCATTTGTTTTTACAAAGGTAATGAAACCAATCGTAAGAATACTCAGATATAGTGGATATATGTCGAATATATACTTAGACGATATTCTTTTGGTTTCTCGGACTTATAGTAGTTGCTTAGATAATGTTTCTGTAACAAAAAAGCTACTGCTTTCTTTAGGTTGTATAATCAATGATAAGAAAAGTAATATTATCCCAGACACAAATTGCAAGTTTCTAGGTAATATAATTGATTCAAAAAACATGTTGATTAGCTTACCACCCGATAAAAGAACTAAAATAAAAGCAGAATTAATTAAATATAGTATGAAAAATAAGTGTAAAATAAGATCTTTTGCTCGACTGACAGGGATGTTAACATCTGCATGTCCGTCTATAGATTATAGTTGGTTGTACACCAAACAATTCGAAAGATGTAAATATTTAAACTTAAAGGATAATGAAGATTACGATAAGGTTATGATCTTGCCACCATCACTATCGTCTGACTTTAAATGGTGGATTCAGGCGATTGACCAGTCAATAAGTACAATTAAATTTGACGAATATTCCCTTGAGATTTTTTCTGACGCCTCAACTACTGGGTGGGGTGTAGCATGTGGGGGTGAAACTGCTAGTGGTATCTGGAGTGAACAAGAAAAATCTCAACATATAAATTTATTAGAGATTATGGCAGCTTTTATTGGTTTAAAAATATTCGCTCGTGATTTGTTTCAATCTCAAATTCTTTTAAGAATCGATAACACCACAGCTATCTCTTATGTTAATCGTATGGGTGGGGTGCAGTACCCCCATCTCAATAAAGTAACCAGAGATCTTTGGCAATGGTGTGAAAATAAAAACAATTACGTATTCGCATCATACATTAGATCATCCGATAATAAGACTGCGGATGCTGAATCGAGACGACTTCATCCTGATATTGAGTGGGAATTATCAGATGATGCATATCAGGATATTATTAACAAATTCGGTTCCCCAAATATTGATTTATTTGCAAGCCGTATAAATAAAAAATGCCCAATATTTATTTCATGGCACAGGGACTAGGGAATGCAAAACCGTGGCAAAATGAAAACCGGTTTTTATTTCGGTTATGAGATGAAAAAACCGGTTAACCGGTTTTAAACCGGTTTTTTAATGTTCACTCGTTTTTTTTCACGTTATTTCTATAGCTCGAATTATAGATAATAACCGTGCCTAAGATTTAAAAATCGCAAACTGAGGAATTATTGTCAGTTAAAGTTGATGAAGTGGGTATAAAAGAAACATCAAAGACCTCATCATCACCATCTGCCTGTCCTGTTACCTATAATTTGGGATCGCCGGCATCTTTCACACAATCAATCCATCTCTTTTTCATAAAATTGATGGAAATAATCGTTTATTTCTCTTTAGATTAGAAACTCGTTTATATAGACTACACGGTTCGTTGCTTTTGATTTTATTTTAAATGAATGAAATCATAAAAACATATCACTTTTGCTTGATTTTTAATTACTATGAGATATTATGACTTTATGTTAAAAAATAGATCAGTATTAAAGAAGTAATTATTTAAACATTTATTAAATTATTTTTCGTAAGTTATAATATTAATTTCAGACGTAATATACGTGGCATATTGTAGCGGCACAGCAACTTGCGTGTACACTAAAACGTGGTTATTATTATACGTTTTCCTTCGATAAAAAAATAACACTACCCAGTTTTTGTTGTCGTGCAGATGGGTAAAAAATAACACCAATCAGTCAGCTTCACAGCTTCGTTAACAGTAGTTGCTCCGATAGCATGACATTTACGCTGGCGTCCCGCAAGGCTCTGAATTATCCCCAACACTGTTTTTCCAGCATATTAATGATGTACTCTCTATTGCCAGCATTCATTGCTATGTAGATAAAATTACAGGGGACGCTCATTGCACGAACCGTGCAAATATCTCGTTCTATATTGGAGAAAAGGCGCCTTGGACTTGTCTTAAATCGAGAGTACACAAACTAGTGACTCCGATTGGGGTCGACTAAACCTAACCCCACTAAATCACACGCAAGCCTGCGCATTCACTGTTGAGAAAAGTCCATTTGCTGTGGCTCTTCATTTCTAGAACATGTCCCTCAACATCACGAAAAGCATTGGGATCCTTCACGTTAATATTTGTAGCGACGTTCTGTTCCAAAGTCATCTACAAGGTATCCAAAAAACTCGGTGTGATTAATAGAGCGAAGCAGTCTTCTTATCGAGACAAAGATTGCAACTATGTAAGTCGCAAGTCTGGCCTAAATGGAGTAATGCTGTCTTCTGTGGTCACCGATACCAGTTGGGTATTTAGACTCAGTTTAGCGACGTGCCGTTAGAATTGTCGATGATACCGAGCTCACAAGTATTTTAAAGCCCCTTAGTCTGAGGAGAGACTGCCTTCTTATGTGTGTTCAACCGCTTTTCCAACAGACAGTGTTCTGAAGAATCGATTGACCTGATGCCCAGTTACCTTGTTCCATCGTAGTCACCGATGGGGAGTCCATCCTCACACATTGGAACCAAAATGTTCTCATACTGTGCGGTTTCAAAGAAGCTTGCTATCGTGGATGCTCAGGCTGTGGAATGAGCTCCCCGCTTCAAAAAGGTTGAGGGTTGGTAACGTGCCAGTGATAACCGTTATGTTGCAAGCGTCCATAGGCTAGGGTAACTGGCGGTAAATCATCAGGCGGGCCGTACGCTTGTTTGCTGCCTAAGTTTTGTAAAAAAAGTTTAACATATTTTATATTTATCATAAAAACAATAAAGATAAAGATAGTTTATTGCGTGATACATGGTACATTAAGATTTCAAGTGTTAATAAAATAGATCTACATGATTCAATCATTATTTTAAGTTATTTTCTTACCAGCTCAACTCACTACACATCAACACACTTCAGTTCATCACAAAAATACTCACTGCATTGCACTCAGTTTACAAAACGGCGGCAAATCTTCCTTTTTTAGTGTTTCCAAACATTGAAAGAAAAACCGAAAAAACCGAAAAGCCGGTTTTGGTGTTATGTAAAACCGGTTTTTTTTGTTGGTCAAAACCGTACCGAATAACCGGTTTTTCGATTTTCGGTGAAACCGGTTTGCATTCCCTAACAGGGACCCAGACGCGTATGCTATTAATGCGTTCTCCGTTTCTTGGTCAGAATTTTTCTTCTACAGTTTTCCGCCTTTCTCGGTTATTCTTAAAACCTTAAGAAAGATTATATCGGACAAGGCTAGAGGTATTATTGTTGTCCCAGTTTGGCCTACACAACCTTGGTACCCCTTATTTACTAAACTTTTGGAATCAGAACCTATTATTTTTCAACCTAATAGAAATTTAATTATATCTCATTCTAGCAATCGAGATATGCACATGCAGATTTCCCTGGCTGCAGGGATACTATCCGGACAGCTCTACTGAGGAGAGGTGTGCCACCTTCTGCAATACCAATCATGCTGGCATCACTTTCAGTGAACTCTTTAAAGCAGTATGAGTGCTGTCTACGGAAATGGTATAATTTCTGCTTTCATAATAATATTGATGTGTTTGAGGCATCAATACCTAATATCGTTTACTTTCTTACCAGTCTTTTTGAAGCCGGTGCCCAATATGGTACCCTTAATAGTTGTCGATCAGCTCTCTCTTTAATAATAGGACAAAGAGTTGGGATTGATGATAGGGTTAAACGTCTCTTTAAAGGGATATTTCGTTTACGGCCACCAATGCCACGTTACGATTCTACATGGGACATTTCTGTAGTTTTAGATAAATTAGCACTTTGGTTTCCCAATGAAGATCTATCATATGATAGATTAACCAAGAAGTTAATTACCTTATTAGCTATAACTACAGCCCATAGAGTTCAGACTTTTTCAAAAATTAGATTACAAAATATACTTTTTTCGCCTACTGAGATTTCTATCAAAATCCCAGATCTCATTAAAACGTCAAAGATTGGAAATTCCCAACCGATTCTTAGTTTGCCCTATTATAATGAAAGACCAGAGATTTGTCCTGCAAGGGTATTAAATACTTATATAGCCCAGACAGTTGGTAAGAGGAACGAAAATGAATTTCTATTCATTACTTTAAAGAAACCTTATAAAAATGTGACATGTCAAACCTTAAGTCGTTGGATCAAATCTACTTTAAACATATGTGGTATTGACATCTCAAAATTCTCTGCACATAGTACAAGACATGCTAGTACTTCAAAAGCATATAAATTAGGGGTTAGCTTGGAATTAATTAGAAAAACAGCTGGTTGGAGCGGTAGCTCACAGACTTTTGGCAGATTTTATAATAGAGTTATTGCAGGTGATTTTAATCAACACTCTTTTGCTAGCTGTATCTTAGAAAAACAATAAGCCTTATTATTTTTGATTGTTTGATTTTGATGGTGATTCATAAATTACTATACTTATTAAGTATTTTTGCATAGTACAGTTATTTTATGTTGTTGCTGAAATAAATGAGATGTGATTAAAAATTTGTATTTTTTATTAACACTTCATTTATTTAATACAAATTATTTCACGATGTCTCTCAATATCTACATGTGTGTCTAATAATACTGCTAATCTTGAGGACGAAGCCCGAGTATAATTAATGATTAAACGAACTTACCTGTAAGTGAAGTTCTATCATGATTATACGAAGGGCTTCGTCCGAAAAGATTAGCAACCCTCCCTACCCAGTTATGACTACTTCCCTATACTAATCGTGAAATATTAGGAAGGTTTGTTTCAGCTCTGAACTAAATGACTAACAGAGTCGACGAATTAGCCAAGTAAAATACAGGTACCCTCTCTTTTTTTATATTTTATTGAATATAAAAATTATGAGGGTATCTAAACTAAAGTGTGAGATTGGTAGTTCTGTATGCGTAACTACATGTGTGTCTAATAATACTGCTAATCTTTTCGGACGAAGCCCTTCGTATAATCATGATAGAACTTCACTTACAGGTAAGTTCGTTTAATCATTAATTTTTTAGGCATTCGTTATTCGTTATCGTACATCCCTAACTTTGACATTCATCATCTGTCTGACTGCCTGAGTGAGTGATAAATTGTACTCCAGTATTCTCCACTGTTCTTCGTGTAGCTTATTTTTTTGTCTTTGTCACACTACTGCTTAAATGTATAAAGCCATCTCGTAGTTTTCCTAAACAAGAAGGTAAGAAAAAAAAACGATTCATTTGTTGTTGTATCACGTACGAACCGTACCTACAGTTCGTGGTTTTATTTTATTTCATTCATATCGATTTAAGGCTATTTGTGTTTAATAATTTCAGAGGAATCCAAAGTAATTATGGCTACGTTAATCCAGTCTTACGAACAACAGTATTCTGTGCTCACAGCCGACCTAACAGCTAAAATAGGACGACTGAAATCGGGCAATGAAGGTACACTTTCTTTTATTCAATAACATTATTTATTTTATTTTCTTGGGCTAAAGCATGCTTTGAATTCACAGAAAATCGCGATCAGCTATCAAGAGAGATTCTGGCTAACTTTGAAGAAGCCAATGATTTGGTAAGTTATAGAAAAACAAGTAGTATACATATTTTGAAATTCCGGTCAGCGGGTAAGTACCATGGAACCAATGTACTAATAAACGAATGTTAATCATATTATTTGTAGTTAGAACAGTTGGAACTGGAATCTAGAGGGGCTGGAGCGGGATCACGTGTTGCTGCCTATCGTGCAGAGTTGCAGCGAGTCCGAGATGAATACCGTTCTGTCAATAATAACTCTAACACTTGTAAGTATCATAAATTAAATTTTTACTTTAAAGCCATGAAGAACTTAGTCATCTTATGTTTTCAATGCATTATAGAGCCCTTGGTTTTTTTTTTTTTATTTTGTATAAAAAAATTAATTAAGCACAAACATCATGATATCTTCTGAATGTCTTTGTTTGTAATTAGGTCACTTATGCGAGGGATTTGAAGTGATTTAAGAATACTGCAACCTAATTTCAGATAATATGGACAATGAAGAAATGTATGATGACTGGAATGGTGCAAATGAACAGCACCAAAAACTACTTGACAACACAGAACGTTTGGAACGTACTGGAAAGTCTCTCGATGAAGGTTATAGGGTTGTGCTTGAAACAGAACAAATTGGTGCTGCCGTACTACAGGATCTAAATATGCAGAGGGAGACAATAGGGAGGTCTAGAGGGAGGGTATGTAAAATTATAATTCAATGCAATTTTAGCTATGAAAATATTTTATGGTTATGACGATCTGATCCCAGAAATCCAGATCACTGATAATAATATATAGAGGATGGCATAGACGATACAACATTAACTATAAAACCATGTAAAGTATAGGTAGAGTCGTGAGCACAGATTGACACCAGTGCTGTAGTAAATTTTTCGGTCTGTTTCGCGGAATGAAGAAGGGCGGAGCGCCAGGCTGCACACGATTGGTTTATGGAGGTGCAAGGTGGATGACACCTCCATTGAAAAGGGAAGATCTTCCGCCAGGCTGGGACATCGTGCCTGGGGACCGCGGTCCAACTGTACTCGTCGGACAGTTGTATATATGCAGATCGCCGAGAAATCTTTGCAAGCGCGATGCAGGATGTAGTGGGCTTGTATGCGCGATGTATGCACGATGCAGGATAATGTGGCGGCACGCCATCTATCTATCGGCGTGTGAACTTCGTTATGTAGTGGTTCGCTACAGGTTCGTCAGTCGATGCTCGTCGTCTATTGGATTCTTGCGTGTCATTTGGCTACTGCGATTTGACCAAAAGTGTATGTGTGCGAGGTTGCCCACACTACTGCCTATCTGTGCTCATAAATATGAACAACTTTTAATATGCTTCGAAAGGTCAATATCTCCTCGGCTAGAATGTATGAAACAGCTGTTTAGTTTCTTGCAAATTAGTACTTTATGTGGTTTCATTTAAAGTTGCATCTCTGCGCCACACTGTATACTATTTTAAAATCCATAGATTAGATATTTATACTCATACAACAAACATACACAACCTGTGGTGTGTCAAGTATCTAATCTTTCAATCAAACACATTACTTATACTTACAATATTTTGATAATCAGTTTAGAAAATGCCTTTATCTCTTAAGAAGCTCAGAGGGCGAACCACAAGATCTTAAAACAATATTGCGCCACACTGTATACTATTTTAAAATCCATAGATTAGATATTTATACTTATACAACAAACATACACAACCTGTGGTGTGTCAAGTATCTAATCTTTCAATCAAACACATTACTTATACTTACAATATTTTGATAATCAGTTTAGAAAATGCCTTTATCTCTTAAGAAGCTCAGAGGGCGAACCACAAGCTCTTAAAACAATATTATTATAACCTTATTTGACTTTTTTGTCTTTCTTTGACTTCCGGCGTCAAAACGGGACAAAAGACATAAGGTTATTTTAACCTTGTTTTAAGAGCTTGTGGTAGGCCCCCAGACCTTATTAAGGAAATATTTTCCATCCCCAGCTCCGTGAAACAGATGAGCAACTGAACCGCTCTTCCCGTCTCATGAACACAATGGTGATGCGAGCTCTGCAGGACCGGTTCATCCTCATCATAGTGTTTGTAATTATTGCAGTACTTTTGTGTTCTGGCCTGTATTATGCCGCCACTTAGCCGGTTTGTGCTAGCTACATTGATAATTTGACGAGAGATATCTTCTTCCATCAGTTTCTGGAAGCCCCATTGTGTTAATTTATGATTAAGACTTGTTATCTAACAAAACGGAAAGCTGCTAGTTAAATGCAATAATAGTATATCATCAGTTGAAATTTTGAGTATGTTGAAACCATATTTCGTTGAGTACAAGCAACGTTCCATGCACAATGTTAAAAAAAGTCGGATATATTCTCGCTAACAAAAAACTGTGTCACTCGAGTCGGCCTCCACGCTGTACGTACGAGCCGGCACGCACACATTCACACATTAGTTGAGCGCGAGTAATCGACTCTGTGTAAACGGCGACAGAGTCTAATTTCCCGCGGAATAGCCAACTAAGGTGTGCGTGAGAGGTGGCCGACTCCATAGACACAGTTTTTTGTAGCGAGAATATGTCCTCCGTAGTCTGTGGTTCCATGGTGATATCGTGAAAAAACAAAAGGTTATCTATATTAAAAAAAACAAGGAAAATTCTTGTAAGCCGTTTTGTTGAACTGGTTTTTTTAAAGTAATTACTACAGGATTCTAGAAATTAGGAGATTGTTGGAGTAAATGCTGTAAGTCATTGATCTTTATTTTGAAGAGTATAGTGTTGCTATTTGTATGTTGAAAGGTTGTGTAAAAATATGATAAGTATAATGAAAAATGTAATGATGAATGAGAATGTTTCAATTCTTTGTTACCTATTAATTTTGTTTTAAGTTAATGTTTGCGCTAAAAAGACAACTAATGTAAAGTTAACAATCAATTACTTAGATACTATGAAGATTTAAAAAAAAAACAAGCTTTAATTTCAATAAATTATTTTGCCATTCTATTAACTTCAAATATATTACAATTATTAATGTTCCTACACTTTTATGGACTTTCGCAATGGATATTTGTCCTGTCTGTATGTATCGCATTTGTAAATAGTGCCTTTGCTATAACATTCCCTGCAAAATTAAAAAAAACACTTTTATCAACTTGTCAAAAGTTTTCCTAAAGTTCAATGAAAAAAATAGCGGGCAATATTGCCGGCTCGTTCACACACTATCACGAGTAAACGAGATATAAATATACTTAGCAAAATCTCCACACTGTATATTATGTAAAGTTATAGTTATCATATGTAATGAGACTGTTATGTAAATGCTTAGTTATTAGATAGTTAATGTATTTTATAAGGATAGTAAATTAAATAAAATTTACATGCTGTAAATAAAATTTTTGTTTAATTTAAATTACCTAGCAATCTCCACTATTGGAAAAAGTCCCCCATGACAACGACTTAGATAATAGTTGGTTGGTACGTACACTAGTACCCAACTAATATGGCTTACCGATGTACCTGCGCAGAAGATACATTTTCAAAGCGCGGGAAATGCTATTGGTCGGCAACTACCGGCATGTTAGCGCGCGCCGTGCGGAGGGGCGTGACTTGCGAGTGAGACGGAACTAACAGCTGCAGTGTATTATGAACCTTATAGTAGTGATCTAAGGTTGATTGTAAGTTTTAAGCATTCTTTCGTTAATGTTCGGGGCCATACTTTCTTTTCTGTGCGAATGAAGATTCACGACGCGCCATATCAGTTGGGTAATACTGTAATTTTGTCACACAAATTTTGGGTTACGTTACTGCCGGTTAAATGGTTAAAAATTTTACCCAGGTTGAAGCTAATGGGCCTTAGACTAAGAATAAGCATTTATTCTATTTTTAGTCTATTCTTCATCTATTTGAAATAAACTTTGTTGTCTGCGTTACTCGACTTAAAAGTAGGCTATGTTCTTCTCCATACTATAGTACCTGCGTAGACTATCTACGGCTCAGAGGTAAAAACTTTTTTACTGTATTAGCTGTGAATTCCTAGCAAATGCAGTTACAGTAGTACCCAACTGATATGGCGGGTCGTGAATCTTCGTTCGCTCAGAAAAGAAAGTATGGTCCCGAAGATTAACGAAAGAATGCTTAAAACTTACAATCAACCTTAGATCACTACTATAAGGTTCATAATACACTGCAGTTGTTAGTTCCGTCTCACTCGCAAGTCACGCCCCTCCACACGGCGCGCACTAACATGGCGGCAGCTGCCGACAAATAGCGGTTTTCCGCGCTTTGAAAATGTATCTCCTGCGCAGGTACATCGGTAAGCCGTATCAGTTGGGTACTACTGTACAATATTTATTCAGGAATCGGGGCTCATTTGAGTAACATACATTTTAAATTCACAACTTTTTATCAAAACAATTTATTCTCAATAACACATTTAATCAGATATATTATATCAACACAATATATTACATTAAAATTACATTCTTACAAATAAACAATGGTGGCGATTCTGTTGTAAATCGCACTAAACTAATTTTAGTTACATCTCATCTCTTTCTTACGAACATGATTGAAAAAGGATAGAACATATTTTAAGTTGTCAAATTAATCTTTGCCATCTTATTTTGCGTGTATTTAGGCGTAACTGCGATAGATGGCGACTAAATTTATATTGAAAACAAGCATTGGACTAATTTGACAGGACTAAATTTCTTACATCCTTTTCTTATGTTCTTTGTTAGAAAGAGACATAGTGACATTAAAATTAGTTTAGTTGTGAACAACAGAATCAGGGCCAATATATTACTGAAATATATTTCCACTAAAAACCCCGACATTTATCTTAGGCGTGTTTCGTTTAATTATGAACCACAAAGCAACTGAATAAAGGTCACGTTTGCTAGCAGTACTAATATATTTACTAAAACGTATTTATTTAGGGAATCGTCCTCGCATATGTCAAACTAATGTGCTAAATCAGTATTTACATATAAACTATTTTATAAAGGTGTTTATGATATTTTTATACTTGCCAAGTTCAATTTGTAAAAAGATCATCTACCATAGAGTAAGAATGTTAATAGAGTGACAGCGTTAACATTACCTTGTGCAAAGTGTGAGCAGTTTGCATATAGATGCATTCATAGATATATCGTACGCTAGTGATTTACTGTCAGAAGAACGCCGATATTAGTTCCTTGAATTTTTTTCTCGTTACATGTATTGATGAAAAACGAGAAATTGGCATTCATTATATGTATTCAGTCGTTCAAACTATAACTCGTAGTTAATTTTAATGCAGCAAAATTTCAAAATTCAAAATCAATTATTCAAATAGACCGACCTTCACATGCATTTATGAAAGTCTGACTCTAATACTCTCAGCGTTGCCCATATCCGTGCTCACGGCACATACGGTAGCTAGCTCATACAGTAGCTTTATTAATATTATATCTCTATGGATTCTAATTTTTTTATATAAGGTGTAACGGAAAGGGTATATACATCCGAAGGGGGTGAAGACTACATCAGGTACAGACTCTCTATAAAAATTTTCAGCTCAAAATACATAACTAAAAAATTCAAACCTAATTTTTTAATTCAAGTTTTTTGAATTAAAATCATAACCAACATGTCACCGGTCAATGAGGGTCATTGTCATTTTGCGTCCCTTACTAATATTAATATAAATTTCTATCTTCCGCGATCTGTGCACCTCGTACCAAAAAAGTGGATTACTGTAATGTATATACAGTTTCCGTTACACCCTGTATAGTGTCTTATTGCATGTATATAAAGCTGAAATGACATATCCTCAGACGGGGGTAGGACGAAATCGGTTGGACCGGTTTGACTTGTATCATGTGTTCTGCAGTTGAGGGTCTGCGGGTTCCTCAGCCGTCTCTTCCACTTTTTCGCCGAGGGTGATCAGACGTGTTCTGTACTCGTTCAGCTTAATGTCCTGAAATATTGTGAAAATATAATGATTTCTATCAGGTGAATAGTGTTCATCAAAAAAATATAATCAATAAGTTCTATGTTAAAATTTACAATTTTTATATAAGCTTTTTTTGAGTGACTGTACTTTTCGTTGACTGTACTTGCATTGTCATCCAATATACTAATGTATACCAAATATCAAGTCAATCCGACCACTGGAAGTGGGTGAAATTCGACCTGCAAGATTCCACCCTAACAAACATACATACATTGCAAGTTAAATAAAAGCTTGTAATAATAGATACTGCTATAGCGCGCTATTACAATTTTAGCCAATTCTCACACGGGGAAACGAAAAAGTATGAGTTCGACTCGCATATTAACTATTAAAATACCCTGGAGATCATAAATATGGCGACCGTGACAAGATGTTGAAAAGAGTTATTACCATGGACGTAAAAAAGGCGGACGTATTCTCACTTACAAATACCTGTGTCCACAGAGTCGGCCACCTCTCACGCACAAATTATTCGGCCATTCCGCGGGAAACGAGACTCTTTTGCAGTTTACCCGCGCTCGACTAATGTGTGCGTGCCGGCTTGTACGTACAGCGTGGTGGCCGACTTGAGCGACACAGTTTTTTGTTAAAGAAAACGTACGCCTTTTTTACGTCCATGGCAATTACTCCCGCTTTTCAACATCCTGTCACGGTCGTCATATTTGTGAATTCCAGAGTATCTAAATCATATGATTTTGTTAATAATGTCATAATCTGTATGTCTGTTTTTCGGGTGTAGAAGACGTAATACGATAATATACACAAAAAAAACTTAGTCTATTTTTCAAATGTGCATACATTCGAATGAAAAAAGATTGACTTTTGAAAAAGAAACCTCGGCGACCCATTTGTTTTAATTTTTTACCATTATCTTCTAAAACCTATATTCTTCGATATTCTTTGGAACCTGTTTAATTAGATACCCTGAAGCTCACAGTATAGCTCCTAAACGGAGGATTCCGTGCATACATAGTAACTTAATTTTGTGGCTCCATTTCAAAATTTAAACATTGTTAGTAGTATACGCTCATAATAAAATATTATAGTTATACTAGCTGCCCGGCGCGACTTTGTTCGCGTGGTGCTACCCTACCCTATATAAACCATCCAGGGCATCACTCAAACGCATACAAAAAAAAAACAACTGTACGTGTGTTTGTCACTGAACTCCTCCTAAACGGCTGGACCGATTTGAATGATTTTTAACCGACTTCAAAAAAAGGAGGTTTTTAATGGTACACGTCCCGTTTGGTCCCATTGTCATCAGATCAGGATTTGATTACTTCTTAGTGTACTTTGAAGTCGGTTTAAGTTTTTTGTAAAACAGGCCAATTCACAATTTAGCTCGGCAGATGGCGCTGCAGTCGGTATGTAGGTTATATTATCGACTGCAGCGCCATCTGTCGGGCTGATTTGTGAATCTAAACCATCGAGGGCGCCACCCAAACGCATACAAAAAAAAATCATTCAAATCGGTCCAGCTGTTTAGGAGGAGTTCAGTGACATACACACGTGCAGAAGAATTTTATATATAAAGATTTAACTTATTTGTAGTTATATAAATAAAACACCTTTACTTATATCCCTTACCTGATCAGCAAGCAGTTCCAACAGATCATCCTGATCCTTCTTCAATCGCTCCAACTCGTCAACAGCCGCCCTTTGTCCCTCCTGAGTTGACTTCAACTCCTGACTCAGCCGGTTCACCTCATTGCTCAACTCCTGAACTCTTCCCTGGTACTCGTTGAGCTTGGCGTCGTGTTGGCTCGCGCTCGGCTGCCCACTTGGCAAGGACTTGGCGGATACTTGCGCTCGGAGGAGAGTGTTCTCGTCTTTGAGGAGGGAGTTTGATGATATTGAGTCGTTTAGGGCGCCCTGGAAGGAGAATAAAATTTTAAATTAAGGCGGCCCTCTGTGGCCGGCGCAACTTCAACGCGAGCATAGTCTAAAAGCTTGTTGTTTCATCCAACGTAATGTTTGACTGCGAATAAAGAGAGATAGCATCAGAGCCGTCGGTTATCAGTCGGTAAATTCCGCTGATCACTCGCGGCCGCTTCGCTATTCATGATTTCGCATTCATAAAACTTGTTCCAGGAGTATACTTCTTGTGAAAAAATCTTACAAGTTTAAGAAAAAAAAGTTAGTTATTTAGAATCTCCAATACATTTGCAAGCCTGGTATCTAAATGTTTTCTTTACTTTTACAATTTATAGGTACATTAGATATGGCCAAAGTTCAGGCAAAAACGCTGTTTTTCGGAGGCTTTGACTGAATTTGTTTCACACTTTTTTTAAATTACGCCAAGATACAAGGCTAGATATAGTACACAAGATACTAATTTGTTCAAAACATCTAACGTAAAATGTTTAACAACGCCATAATAAGTACAGGGGTTTTGTATGAAAAGTATGACGAATTGAGTCCTCTTAATTAATTATAAATGTAAATTTTATTTTTTAATGTCTTCAATACATACATACACCTATGAAATTTTGTATATTTGTTTGGAAGACCTAATAGATTATCATTTATTAACCGATTTAGAAAATTCTTTAATTGTTTGGAAGGGTACACTTCCCGTTTTGTCCCATTGTCATCAGATCAGGATTTGATTACTTCTTAGTGTACTTTGGAGTCGGTTTAAGTTTTTTGTAAAACAAAAGTGGATAAATAATGCACACAAATGAACATCTAACCTTGTATGTAGTGTGCACACATATAACAGTATTAGACATTGTTGTTTTACCTTGTTCTTGGAAATGTTCTATCTATGTGCCAAACATCTAAGACTTTTCAGCCATTATAGCGTCAAAAACACAAGTAGAAAGCACAGAAATACACAGCCTCTATGATGTGCCCCAGCATAGGAAACATGTACAAAGATAATATTCACCTGTAAGGACTGATTCTGGTGCAATAGCCCGTCAACTTGTGACATGAGTTCTTGCAACCTCGCGTCTTGTTGTCTGATCAAAGATTTGTACTGTTCCAGTGTGCCGCTTTCTGGTGATGAACGTTCTAAAGACTGATCACCGATGCCGTTCTCTTGACGCACTGTTAGACTTTGGATTAGGACACCTGCGGGGAAACATTAGTTTTATTCACAGATATAAATCTAAATAGATGACGCGAGTGTATGTACTTTGCGTGCAAAAAGGGAGACCAATGCTCTTCTTTTGAAACTGTTTCGCGCGGACAGGGAACTCGCATAAGGCTTTATGTCCACCAAGAGATGTGTAGCGAGGGATGTGTTTAGCTGACAAATAGGATTTATTTATTTACGAAACCAACAGTGATACATTGGTGAAAAATTACTTTAAAAAATAATAAAATGCACGGCCAATAATAGATTTCCATTATAACATGAATAACAGGTCGCCTCGATAGACACAATTCATTACAAAAAACAATAATAATAATTAAACATCAAATATGAGCTACAACAAATACTTTGTGAGTTTACCTAATTTAGGATAGCTTCATTTTCATGTTATAGCTCAGTGCAAAAGCATTGACTAGCCTAAATAAATCAATCTTGTGACATTATGGTAGGTTAAAAAAAGTGGCACGCTTAGTTTTCATACGGATGGAGGTACTTGCGTTATCTATTTCGATTTATATCTGTGGTTTTATTAATATATTTTTAGCCTGTTCTAAGATCCGTCCGTATTGTAGAACGTCAATCAATGCTCAAATCAAGTTTTGAGTCGAGATTAAAACAATTGAATTTTGAACCTGCACCAATGACATTAGGTTTACTTTCGATTAACATAATCTAATCTTGATACTACATTTGTGCGGTTAGTCTAAATTCTAATAAAAAAGTAATTTAAAAAATTAAATCGACTTCAACATACTCGTACACTAAAAAGTATGAAATAACTCTAATCTGACACTGATTTGAAGTCAGTGAAAGAGCACGACGTATTCCATTGAAAATATTTCGCTGACTTGAAATCAGTGTCAGATTAGTTATTTCATACTTTTTAGTGTACGAGTATTTTGAAGTCGATTAAATTACTTTTTTATTTCGGCATTTTTATTTTATTTAAGAAAAACTAAAAATGACGACTAGAATTTGACCAAGGTTTTAAGATGTTTTTCCTTTAACACCACACCCGTAGCTCGTATCATTAAGCCAGGCCGTCACACATATTTGTCCCTATCTTGAAAACTAATGAACCGATTTCGATGAAACTTGCACTGTTCCCTAAGTTGAAGTAAATGTAAACCAATAAAAAAAGAATGGTTACAATCCGATTAATATCTTCGGAGATATGCGTGGACAAACATACAAACACCTATGAAATTTTGTATATTTGTTTGGAAGCCCTAATAGATCATCATATGTGAATATATTGCAGTTCCAATAATATTACATACATACGTGTCGAATTGATAATCTCCTTTTTTTTGAAGTCGATTAAAAAAATACTCACTCTCCAAAACTTTGAACAGCCTGCAGAACTCATAATCTATTAGCACGTCAGCAGCCATCTTGGCTTGCAACTGGGGATGCTTGGCTGCTTTGTTGTAAAGCTCATGCTTGGTCACCTCGCTCAACTTGGCCGTAAAGGTCTCCATGCCTATCCGTTTGACTAGAAGCTGTTTGAGGGAATCCTTGGAATAGTTCTCTACTGAATCGTCGTTGAAGTGTATGCATATTGCTAGGAGGAAGGCTGACAGACCCTGTTGAAAAATAGGTAAGTAAATAAGGTCGTTTTTTTTACTGTTTACTGTTGGCCTGTGTTTGACCGCAATCTCACCATGGTAAGTGATGATGCGACCGAAGGTGGTAAGCACATAAAGCCTAGAACGAGCTGGCTCTCAAGTGCAGCTGTCGGAACACACCGAAAGGTGCTTGGCGACAGATTTTCAACTTGAGGGTGGTAGCCGTGCTATGGTTTCCTCACGATGTTTTCCTCCACCGAAAGCTCAAGCTCATTGTAGGATTCGAACCTAAGTAGGCTAAGTAGTAGGAACGAAAGTAGGTATCCGACGTCACTACCAATGAGCTATCATCGCCTTGTATTTCATAATATATTCCCCAAATGTCTATACAAGACGTATATAGCCATCTCTTGCTGTCCTTTTACTCTCTGAGATTCTGTGATAGAGTTTAGAGATATGTATTCTTGGTGCGGCGTTTAGGAAAGTTGAATTACGGAATTTAAAATTGAGATGTCCATGTTTATTGAATTAAGATCATGTTAAAACAGTGTAAGATTAGCAAAAGTCTTTACTTAAGCGAAGATTTTTCATCCGTATATAAAAGATGATTAGGAGGTCAATGATACAATAATTTAAACTGTGGTTCAGTAGCTTTGACCTCATAAATGGCTTTGGCTTGAGTTATTATTTATTTTACTTTGTTACAACTAATCAAAGACACAACTTTCATACATTCTCCTCACAGTACACCAAACACGCCGACAAAATCTTCCACTCATCAAGGCATCCAAGAGAGCGTTAAGCGGGACAGGCGAGTTTTTTTTTTTACTGTTTATAGGCCTGTGTTTGACCGCATTCTCACCATGGTAAGTGATGATGCGGCCGAAGGTGGTAAGCACACAAAGCCTAGAAGGAACTGGCTCTCAAGTGCAGCTATCGGAACACACCGAAAGGTACTTGGCGACAGATTTTCAACATGAAGGTGGTAGCCAGCCAGGCGGGTACTACAAAGTACCCTACCACCGTGTTATGGTTTCCTCACGATGTTTTCCTTCACCCGGGACCTTCATCTCGGTATCCGACGTCACTACCACTGAGCTATCATCGCCTTTTAGTTTGCGCGCGACTGTGCGAAAAGATGGCACACTAAACATTCTATGTTTCCTGCTACGTCTGAGTCGACACTGCCGATCATACAGTTCTGGAGCGTAAATTTTACCGTGCAATATTTATATCAGAGATGTACATGATAAAGAACAAAGGAGCCAGGTGAGATCCCTGTGGTACGCCAGAGGGCTTTACCCTAATGGTAATGTTATTGTGTACCTGCAAGAGGTACTCGTTGTCGTCGTGCTCGTTGGAGCAGGTGTGGTTGACGAGGTAGCCCACGCCGCCCGCCACCTTCAGGAACGCGCTCACTGCCGGCCCGCAGTAGCTCATCCATACCGACAGCAGCATCAGCAGTGCCACCTGCATTTCGACAACATACAGGTTTACGCAAGATAAATCCAGAAAGCCGGCTTTTCACTATGGGATATAATATAAATTACATCTAGAGCTGTTCAGGCGCAGCCTTAAACGCCTTCTAGTCGAGAGGAGGCAAATTTTCGCTTCGACTTGAATCAGGCGCTTATATTTATTGTATTGTATAGAGAATTATGTACCTACGTCATTCACGCCTCAGACCTCAAACGCGCTACACCTTTTTTTATTAATTATAACGAATCATTCAAATATTATCCAAAGATATAACAAGAGCTGTATATTACATCCCGCGTTTGCCGTTCACACTGTAAGATATATACTTTGACACGTCGCCATTCAAACTGAGGGCGAGGCAGGGGGAGGCGCGGTGTCCGGGGATGTGAGGTAAACAATACTTCAAATATCGCTCGAAAAAATATTTATACTTTGGAATGTAATGTATATTATAGCGCAGCGTGAACGGTCTCGTACAAAATGTATGAAGAGCGATAAAATATTATATCTCAAGATGTAATATATATCCCATAGTGAAAAGCCGGCTTTATGCTTGCAGTTGGACAGCGTTGGAGAGATATGCTATGTGTATCAGAAATTAAAGGTAACCAGCGTCCTTGCAATAGGCCTAACCTAATTTTGCTTGAAATCTATACCGCCAATTTCCCACCACCGACAATACACTCTGATTGGCCAAGTCAAGCACTGATACGCTCTGATTGGCCAAGTCAAAAACACACGATGCAGTCCTTACTGTTTAAAATCAGTGCAAAAGCATTGACTAGTTTGCGGCATTGAATTGCTCGATATTAATCTACAGGGATTAATCCAAAAGGTGAAATTATTTGTTGTTGATGGAATTTCATGTTTTGTGCTAAATTACTGAAGTAAGTTCCACTCCTTTGCTGTTCGGAACTATGAAGCAAAGCGTTCGTGTCCGTATAAGCAGAAGTCAACAAAGTGTGGGTAAAAATTCTACCAGCGTCTTGTAGTTCGATATAGAGATGGGGCTTTTGTATTTATGGAAACACTTAATAATGAATCAAAAATATAAATTATCATTATTTTTCTTTTTTTTATTGTTTATAGACCTGTGTTTGACGCAATCTCACCATGGTAATAATGTGGCCGAAGGTGGTAAGCACACAAAGCCTAGAAGGAACTGACTCTCAAGTGCAACTATCGGAACACACCGAAAAATGTTTGGCGACAGATTTTCAACTTAAAGGTGGTAGCCAGCCAGGCGGGTACTACAAAGTACTCTACCACCGTGCTATGGTTTCCTCACGATGTTTTCCTTCACCGAAAGCTCGGGCTCATTGTAGGATTCGAACCCGGGACCTTAAACTCGGTATCCGACGTCACTACCACTGAGCTATCATCGCCTTATTCTCTAGATAAGCTTAACATCATTTGAAATATAAGCTCTAAATTAGAAACATCTAAAATTCACTAGGCATGTACCACTACAAATTGTATTAATTAACGACCCTCACCTTAGACTGAAACTTAGTAGTCTGCTGCAGTAACAAGGTACACTGATGAAGCAGGGAAACCGGCGAGCTGCCTATATTAGTAGCCAGCAGAACCCTCAGGAGTTGTTCCTTCTGGCCAGGGTTCTCAGTGAGAGCATGCATCAGGGCAACCGCTGAGAACCAGTTGGACAGCACATCAGAAGAAAACAGACCTCCACAGAGTAACTGGCCACTGGTTAAGCTGGACACGTCAGTTGATGAAGGTAGGAGTGTTTGGACCAGGGATTGCTGGCTCATTTCGTTGTGGTAAAGGTAGCATTGGAAGCAGTAGAGAACTGCGCATCTGGAAGAGGGCATATTTATTTAGGTGGGTGCTATTTTTATAAAATTAAAGGTCAGTTTAAGACGCGACGCAACACGGCAAGCTTAGATACCAATAGAATATATAACTTAATTTACTATACAAAAAGGTGCACATTTCAGTGAGAGAATTCGTGACAAGTGACTCCCGCCGCCGCGAGGCGTATCCGAATTCTCTCCCTGAAATATGTACCTTTTTGTTAACGAAATAAAGTTCTATATTCTATTGTTATTTTAAAAAGTGCGCGCTGCGACGTGTCGCGTCACGTCTCGGTGTAAGCAGTACGCCTACCATGAGTTTTCTATACTAACGTAATCTACAGTCGCTAGCGATACGGTGAAACATTTTGTATGAAATGCTTCCAAAAGTGTCCACTAGAGGCGGTGCTCGTCATACAAAATATTCACCGTAGGCGACTGTAGATTACGTTAGTGTAGAAAACTCATGGTAGGCGCACTGACCCTAAGTCTGGGAGTATCGGAAAGCTCCAAAGGTGAAGTAAAAAATTAAGAAATAGCATTATGAGTTTGAGGCGTCTTTATGAACTAGTTTTTTGAGTGAATCAATACATATATATTTTGGACTAAAACAGCTTACAAATACTTAAAAACCTGTGATAGTTACCTTAAAGAAAACGGCTGTTTCTCATTGACCATAGACATTAAGAGCACCACAATAGCCGGCCGGGGCGGATTCGACGGCGCCATCACATTCCCCAAGTAATCCTGATTATTGACATCCCCCCTCACAACTTCCCCCACAGTATTAATTGTCTCCGTCAATATATCCGCCGGGACGCCACTAGACATTAGTATATTACATAAAGCCTGTAACAGTCCCACATTCTTCATAATCTTCTGACAACTAGATATTATCTGTGCAGAATTACTGGGCGTTACTAGTGTCCTAACAATTAATAACATGCAGTGCACGTTGGATACCTTCTGTGGTGACCAACCCAGCTCTTCAGTCTCCTCCGGGGTATTAAACATCGGCAACATCCTCTGTATATAACTACCTTCTTTGAAAAAGTTAATATTACTACTGTTATTTTTCAATAAATTTAACATTAGAAGTAGGCAGTCTTCTACAATAATTCCACCATCGGAGTAACCCTCAGATGAAACAATTTCAAAAAGTCTATCGAAGGCATTTTCAAAGGCTACAATTTTCTGTATATTAGCATTACCTTTAGTTAACTTTATTAATAGTAATAATGTTTCGTTTCTTATAACTTCTCGCGTGTCACCTAATAGATCCATCATTTTGGAGACTCCCATAGGCTTCACAAGGATTATATCTTGTATATCCTTTGGCCTATTTGTGAGTAAGGACGTGAGAAGTTGTACGGTGGACAATCTTACTCTGAAGTCATGTTCGTCGAGGAGATCTAGTATTAACTGTATGTTATGGTGGTCTTTGATAAACATCTCTGTGAACTGCTCGCCGATGTTCATAGGGACGTGGGGGTTATTTTCTTCCTCCTCGAACTGCGTCGGCGACATGACGTTGTTGAGGGTGTCTAAGGCGTAGTTAATGGTCTCATTGTCAGCGCGATCTAGTTCCAGCACCTGGCGAAAAGGTTGGTAGTTTGAAATAGACTTAAAAAGGTTTTGTTTTTGTATGAGCCCGATTTTTAAGTATTTATAATGACTCATTAAATGTACCTATGCTGCCTCACCTGTACAAATAAAATTGCTGTTACTGTTGTTTTAAGGCTTGCATTATCACTTCACCTAGCTAGATGCAAACGTCTTACTAGGACCAGAGTAAATAAGGCGAGTAGTTTATCTTCATAATGTTACCGAACGCGGCTTGTATGTGGGCGCGCCATTACGTACGCGTCGCACGCACACGAGGACATCTCAGAATGATTCGATAAACAGTCTTAGTTTGTAAGTACTTACTCTTGTGACATTATGGTAGGTAGAAAAAAGTTGCATGTTTGGTTTTCATATGGACGTTATCTATTTAGATTTAGATCTGTGGTTAAAATGGACTCAACTATAGTTCGTAATTCACTTCAACCGAGAAGACTACAGCAAGAAACTAAGCAAGACAAAAATTTTGTCTTCTAATAATTTTAAATTTTTATAAGCTTACCCATAAGCTTTTAAAAATATAATATTACCTGTTTGAGTGTATCCATGCCCTGCGCGCCCACCTCCACTCGGTACTTGCGCGACATCGCTTTAAGCGCGCGGCAGGCATCTCTTCTGTCTTCCAGGAGAGTTGAGTTGTTCACTCGGTCCACAAGGCGCTCCACCTGATGATAATCAATATTGCAATATATTAGGCTAGGCAAAGACAATGAAAATACACTTATGGATTGATAATAAACTCTCCTTGCCGGTCTTTAAGTTTCAAATCATAATTAATTTTAAATACATATCAGTAGAGTTGAAATCAGCCCTTTATCCTGAAACTCGTGTAAATTATTTTTATAATATATCTCTTGAGTACAGTGTGCCTCTTGGTAAAGCGTTTAATTTCTATGGCTTTCTGTTTCTTGCGACTCTTCTCCAGTAAGGGCTTGCTGTACGTTTGAGTTCATACTACCATCTTTTGTACTGTGTTCCCCTTTTTTTTTGACCATCTCTAGGTTACCATTCTGTCACAATTTAGCTCGACTTCCTGTGGGTACTTCATAACATATGCCCTTCCATCTCCATCTCACTTGATCTATCTTAGTAAGTAAGATAGATCAAATGAAATGTGCATATAATTAATGGAAAGTATAGATATCCTATTAAATTAGGAATATTAACTTATAAACATAATTTTAATGGATACAGACAGACTAGATGGTATACAGTACCTCATAGAAAATTAATATTGATATTAGTTTTCTCCGCTTCATTTCTGTAACCCAAGACTTATTTTTCCAAGTACTTTATGAATACTACAAATATACGCAATTCAACATAACAATAATATGCATAGAAATAAAACTGCATATGGTATTAAATAGAACAAACAAGTGAACAGTACAAAAATAAAATTCAGCTGTGCACATCTTGCATGTTTATTATCAAACTAGCTGCCCGGCGCAACTTCGTTCGCATGGTGCTACGGTGCTACCCTACCCTGTGGTGCTACCCTACCCTACCCTATATCGACTGCAGCGCCATCTCCTGGGCTGATTTGTGAATGTAAACCATCCAGGGTGCCACCCAAACGCATACAAAAAAAAAACATTCAAATCGGTCCAGTCACATACACACATGCAGAAGAATTTTATATATCAAGATATTACATTATTATATTATAGCCTCACTGCTCTACTTCTGCTAGTGTCATGTTAACTATAACCATTTCCTCAATAAACGGGCTATCTAATGCAACAGCAAAATATTTTACTAAATGGATTTTGAATCTAATAAATTATTTCTTCCTGAAGTTAGCACATTCAAAGATACATACAAACTCTTCAGTTTTATAATATTAACTATGTTATGTATTATTGAATGTTTGATTTCAAAATGCTATGAATTCAATGTGTCACACACATGCATAAAAAACATGTAAATAAGTAGCCATCATAATTACCAATATTTGCAGGGAGTAAATAGTAAAATTACACATTTATTTAGTAATTTTATTGTAATGTTATTGAGTTAGTTTTGAAATTCAGATGAAAGTATGTAAATACAATATAATGTGCTGTGAATAACTGACGTTAGCTTCAACAACTAAGTACTAAGGGAACTTAGTACTTTGAAGGGTTTATTGTGGGGTATTTATTTCTTTGGCAAGGTTTTAATACAAAAACTGATAATGCAGGTGAAAGCACTATGCGAAAGTTAGCATAAACACAACAAAGACCTCACATTTTGTTTATATCTGTTATAAATAAATCCAGCCAACTCCATAGTGTGTTACGTTCAGATAAAAAAAACTTGAACTAAATCATGATGTAAACAGTAAAATGGATTACCGGTACATCGCCTACACGCAAATGGCAAATATAGGAATGCTACATCGAATAGATTACTATAAATAGGTCAAATATGCTAGAAAATAGTAGGAATGTCACCGTTTCGGCTCCTGAAGGTTGATGACCAGGTTCCGGAGCCCCGAGTACGGTTTTGAGGCCGCTCTTTAGAAAATCCATTTTGTACAACCCACTCAAGTCTATTATAACGACACAACACTATATTTAATACGAAATCATCACATAAAATTAGATAAAAGTCGAAAAATCCCTATTGCCCCATTTACTCGACACGTCAAGCATTTTTGACAGGATTCATAACGTTTTGTTAGTGCAAAAGTTCTAATAATCAAAACTGTAGATATTTTTTTTAAAAAGTCTAAGATTTTACTCTCTGAAAAACAATTTAGGACCTACCTATTTAATTTAGAAATCGCATTTAATTTTCAAAAACATGTTTATATCATTTTATTATAATTTTCTATGAAACCTATGAAAAATCTATTGATTTCCTAATGCATAAACTAAACTCATTTGACAGGTTGAAATACAATCATCCACACAAGTGTGGTTTCACGTCTTTCTGAACTGCATCCCAATTTGAGCTTTAATGCTTTATCTTAAAGACTAAGCTAATGAACCACACTAAGAACCTACCACCCAACTATTGAAAAACAGAAAAACTGAAGAAAATCTTGTTTGTTTTCTTGTCACTTGTCTGTCAGTGCTATATAAATTTTCACTAGGTACCTACCTATTGAAAATATTATAATTTTCAATTGGTTTTGGCGAATTGCAGAGAATAATAAACAATTGCAACGATGTCCACTGATTTGAACGCAAGCTTCAACCAGCAATACGTAAACATAAGCATGAAGATGAAAAAGTATGTTACCACCCAGCATTAAAATTAATCAACTTTTTTTTTAACATTGTCATCAAAAATGTTGTATTTCAGACGCTTCCTGCGAAAGCCCAACGTATCAGAGGCCACAAACGAGTTCATAGCTCTAGCTATACAGTGCGAGCACTCCGACCAGCCAGCGTTTGCTGCACAAGCATATGTTGGCGCTGCTAAGTGCGAAGCCACTGCCGGCAATTTTCTCGGGGAAGCTGAGCACTATATGGCTGCAGCGAGGCAGTTCATGAAAGCAGAGAAGAAACTCCATTCCATGAAGTTCTATACTTTTGACAGGGAGAATTTGGAGGTATTATTTATTTAGTTTTTGTATTTACTTATATCAATGATTATTATATAGCCTAATCAATTATTATTAGATTATTACTGTAGCTTGTCTTCATTACTGAAGGTCATGCCCGTCCTGATATGCCTGATTATTTAGATTCTTGAAGAAAAACACTTACTATATAGACCAACTTAATTCACTCAGCTTTAAAATTGATAAAAGTAAAGCATTATTTAACACGGAAACAAATATGTCTACATTTCCAGGCTGCAATTGGCTGCTTCATGCAAGCCTCCAACAAATACCCGGAGAATTCACCGATCCGCACGTCGATCCTGATGGAAGTGGCCCACCACCTTGTTGAGTTGGACCACAAGCTTGAAGCTGCTATGTACTATGAGCAGGCGTTGGAGAGAGTTACAGAGGGTGGTACCAGGAAGTTGATCTTTATATGGAATCTACACAATCTACAGATTGAATGTGGTAAGATTAATTATTTTTTTCTCTATGTTTATGTTGTTTCATAGCTCTGTTTATTTTATTAATAAGCTACTTCTTTGGTTAATTCTAATCTGAGATGTGTAATCTTCTGAGTGAGGTGTCCAGTGACACTCATCATTTATTGGGAGATTTGAAATCTGTTAGTTTTAAATATTGTGCAACATTCTTTACACATAGTTATTTTGGGGTTAATTTAGCATATATTCTATGTATACAGAAGCATCCAATCCTTTCTTCCCTATTATTAATATGAATGTGAAAGTTCATCTGTCCATTTGTAAAGTTTACATGACTAAACTACTAAAAGGAGAATGGCGAGATTCCATACATGCTTGGACCTACATTTTTTTGTAACGTATATGACAACCACTGTTGAATTCCTGTAGATTAATAAACTGTTATGCTATTTCTAAAAAATATTTTAACAAAAAAGCTGCAGTTTTTTTTTATTTGAGTTAAAAGGTTTTATAGGTTATGCCGATTTTGACGTATCAAATGAGTAACGTTCGATATACCTATTATAAGTACATTTTAAAAATGTGGACGAAATCCATTTAGTTCTACCCGTTGGTTCTCGCGAGAGACGCGCGTCCTATTATAACAATTGATGTCATTGTTATATTTTTAACCGCGAGCCAAGCGATTAATTTATTAGACAATAGAGACAGATAGATGCTGAATAAATATGTTATTTAAGTACCTAACAATTGTTTCTAGTATAGGTACTTACCCAGGTAGGTATATCCTACTGGTAGGTAGTAGGTACTTTGAAGTATCGGGACATGCACAGGCTTTCAATAAAACAAGGTCATTTTTATTTAGGTTTTTATTCATCAAAATAAAATCCAATGACAATATTGTCTAAGAATTCTGGCAGTGGATTTATATTGCGTTCATGCAAATCCAAATAACACAGCCAATTGTCGATTATCTAAGGTCCATTCAAATGCCGTAGTCACGTGTAGAAAAGAAATCGGTATCCGTAGAAAAGCAAACGGTCGTGGTGTAGTCAGGAGTCAACCAAAAACCGTAGGAATGCGCACAAAAAGAAAGTACCTTTTGAATTGTGTGACAGTCACAAAATGTCAGACAAATCAATCAACTTCTTATTAGTTTTAAGTTTGGCAATCCAATCCAAATTAGCACTTATTTCTGCCAGTGTCGAGTTACATTATAATTTCCCGTCAAAAAGTCGATCAATCAACTTCACTCAAAGGGCTCGCTGACCATAGACTACGTACGCGTTTCATTTGACGTAAAAAATATGTCATCGTGTTATAGAGTGTTAAAAAGTTTTTTTTTCTCATAGAGAGTTTGTATTAATAAATGTAATGACATTTTCAACTAAACTCTGTTAAAAATAAAATTATTTATCATTATTATGACTAACAGAAATGTTTCAAATATAATAAAAAACATTGTGGACATATGTTGTTTTGAACAACGTTCAAAGGAACATGGAACGACATTATGGGTGCGTTCCAAATCACAATCAGCTTAACTAACAGCCTAAAATATATAAATGTATATTTCTATTTTCTAGACATACTGCTAGTCCTGAAAAATATTGAATTATGTTATTTAATTTAACTTTAATAAAGCAATTTTTTTGATATATATTATGTCGTTATACGCAGCTAGGGCCAATTTCGCCATTGTCCTTTGAAAGTAAATTGGCTTGGCAGACAGATTTGGAGCCAGGTAATGGATATAAAGATACTTTTACAAAGAAAATAGGATTATAACTGCAGAGTAAAGCTAGTTTATGATTAATTTTAATACTCATGTACAGTTAATCTTACAGTAATACTCATGGAAAGTCTGTCCCCTCCCCCGGTAATGGCCCTGAGCTGAGGTTCGGCCCCAACTGGGGCACTCTCAGGTGTAGTTACCTAATCATAACCCCGGTTGACAGCTTGCTCGCCAATTTGTCCGCATAAGGGTGCTAAGGCCAAATCTTGGGTTGGCATCTTCTTGTCAAATAAAAAAAATACAGAACCATCCCCAGCCACAAACAATGAACCTGTCAATTCCTTTTAAAAAATGGATGTGTCATCCACCTTGCACCCCCAAAGCTAATAACCATTTGTTTTAGTTACATTCTCTTTCTAGGTAAATTCGAGGAAGCTTTGGATAATGCCAATAAACTATCGGAATCATATGCAGTTCTCCCAGATAACATATTATATGAGTAAGTATTTTAAAAGCTTATGAAAAGTGGTTTCCAGGGGTATAACACATTTGCTTATCCTGAAAGTCTTACAGGATAACAGGATTTCACACCCTACTTGAAGAACCACATGCTCTCTTGGGAAAACCACAATAGTATTTTTTAGTAATGGTGAAACAGGCTGTAATATAAATTGTCCCATTTCAGGATCCAGTTGGACAGAGTGTTGCTGACACTTCTACTGAAACCCGCTGAAGAAACCAAGCCAGAGTCTCTGAAGAAACTCTTCACTGATCTGCTCAAGGATGTAGATACAGATGGTAAGACAGTATATTTATTTTCTTATATTTTAATTTTCAACATCTTTATATATAAAATTCTACTGCACTTGTGTATGTCACTGAATTCCTCCTAAACGGCTGGACCGATTTGAATGAATTTTTTTGTATGCGTTTGCGTGGCGCCCTGGATGGTTTAGATTCACAAATCAGCCCGGCAGATGGCGCTGCAGTCGATAATATAACCTAGATGCCGTTTAGGAGGAGTTCAGTGACATACACACGTGCAGATTTTATATATAAAGATCTGTGTCAATAAGGAACAATTTAAGTTGGGGACCAACTTTTAAGTATGTTAATAATTTGTATACTAATTTTTCTACTCAATAAACATTGCAATTAACAGATGATTTTGTTTTTTCAGTTGTACCCTTCAGCTTAGACCTCCGTCTCAAACTGCAGTCGATCATCATTTGCTGCTCCACCTGCTGCCTCCAGTCCCTCATCAACATAGCATCGGATACTAAGGAGTACCTCAACATGCGCCAGTGGGAGTTACTCCAACAAATCATTGCCGAAAAGAAACTCACTCATTTATCACTTATTTAAAGATTTGACAATATCTTAGATGAGTCAAGTAAGCATATCGTATTCACTGTCTAATTTATTGAATTTTATGATCATTCCTAAAGTTCTGTAGGAACTTGTAGTTAAGTATTAGCCACTGAGCCTCCGTATTATCAATTTTTTCTAGTCCTTGTCTACTTTATTGATGTCTATTTACACACCATAGGTGGTGGCACAATTCTAGTAGTCAGATTGTTAAAATACAACTGTTCTTTCTTTTGCAGTGATTATGTAACACAATGTGGAGCTTTTAATGTCGGTACTCCTCTATAAAGAGTCACCAAGTAGATTTTGAGATTCAAATAATAATAGTTTTAGTATGTAGGTTTTACTAATTATAAGTTGATGTCTTTCTGGCAATGCCACCATCATGGATTCAGGAACAACTAATTCAAAAGATATCCCACCAAAACAACCATGAACAGAGATTCAGTTAGGGCAAAAATTAAAATAAGTGAATTTATGTAGGTATGTACATTCAAAATTCAAATCTGTGATGATGGCCCTGCCAGGATGTATCACATTAAGATTTGTGAACGAATGCATTTCTATCTAGCACCAAGTGAAGATTGAAAACGGAACAGGGTTGAAAATGATGAAATATTGTATGATGTAATTTATAAAGTAAGGAATAATGGATGGATCTCACTCCTATGATAAGGGTAAATTTTGACAAGATTAAAAGTGACAATTTTAAGCTTTTTATGTATTTGCGTCTATTTACCTATATACGTATATGACTTAAAAAAAATTAGTTCATGTTGATTGTTTATAATATTATAGGTATTATGTTTGTTGGGATTATATTAATTAAATATTAAAATTAGTTGTCCACTTTTTTTATTTCATTAAAAATGCATAGTCAAAAACTATGCAATGCACCATCTAGTATACTTGATACATTTTTTTTACAATTTTCAATATTCTTTTATGTATTTTTTTCTTGTTAAAAACTCCCAATATTGGATATAAATATTATTTAAGACTCTTTTTCGATACTACTACTACCTATTTCTTTTTTTATCTTTGGTATATCCACCAGTTCATTACCAAAGTTCATTTTATCATCAAAAACTTTTGCAACCACTTCTTCACATTTTTCAGTTGTTTTTTCATCAGACGCATCAACTTCTAATTCATTAGCAAAGTTAGTTGATGTATCCATCTTGGATTGGATGGAATGAGTCCACATCTCTTCAAACTCGTCACTCTCATCATCTTCATCAGCACTCTTGTCACTCTTAGCTTTCCCTTCATTGGTCTTCTGCCAGCAGTACTCAAATGGATAGCTGGTGTTTCTATTGTCGTCCAGAGCTATTTCAAAGCGCGATGATAGTGAGTTGTATGTTGTATGGACACCTGCAAGCATGTTTACATCCACCTCCTCAAATCCTGTGATGGACTTGAATAGTTCTTCAGATGACTTCATGTCAGTAACTCCTTTCTTGTCAAAGAACTGTAAGAGGAGTAAAAACAAATTAACTATGTTATCAAACCACCAATTCATAATGCTTAACTTTTGTTTTATGATAATTTTTTGTGACAAATTTAACTATCATCCACAAACTAACATACAAACAGATTTTCACACTTGTAATATTATTAGCATTTTTATTTAAGAATAGATTTATATACAATAGTCATATGATAAAACACCTATATTGATCTTGACTTCAATGACTCATAAATAGTTCATAATTGTTTATACAAAACATTGTGTAACATATAACATAATAAATCTGTAATAAGAAGAAGTGTGTTAACGGATTACACATACTTACATTGGTTATATTACGGCAGTCTCTCATCAAGAATTCCAAGCCATGGGGATGGTCTGGCTGCACAGACTGTGATACATCAATAAACCAACATTTGTTTTCCCACCATAAGATGTTATACTCTGATAAATCTGCATGAATCATACGACCTTCATTGTACAACTTGTGCATAGAATCCACAACTTCATTGTATACACTCTGCCATTTATCTGGCTTCAGTATCATGTCACGTAGTTTTGGAGCTGGCTTATTATCTCTGCCAATAAAAGACATGACGAGAACATGTTTCTTTAAACAAACCATGTCAGGGCAGTTCAATCCAATCTTTTGCATCCTAATCATGTTATGCATTTCTTTTTCTGCCCACATATGGACAATCTTACGTGGGTTCTGCTTCGAAAACCTGTCTTTGAATCTATAATCTGCTTCAATATACTTGTCACGAGTTTTAAACTCATTCAGGGTAGTCTTAAAGACTTTTATTGCACATTCCTTAGGAACTGTTAAGTCTGGGTATGATACGTCTCCGTTAGCATGCAATACAACTGATTCTTTACCAGTTGAGATTACTCCATTCACATCCTCCAACAATCCATTATTAATAAGCTTAAACAGAATAAGTCTGGTTGGTTCATCAACACCCATCTCAGCTGTAGCTTGAACCTCTTTTCTATCCAACATTTTGTGCTTACGGGCTTGTTGATTACGTGTTTGTTTCTTGAGGTCATTGAACACAGAGTTAGGCAGTTTCATGTCAAATCCTGCTCCATCTCCGGTGCACACCTCCGGAGGGAATTCCATCACACGGCAAGCATTCCTTCTTCCATTAATGACACTATCATGCTTGGTGACCATTTCCCCATCTTTTATAATAAAACCTCGCTTAGGAAGACTCTCATATGTCTTCTGGTTTGTCTCGAACCTGTCCCAATCCTTCTTCACATTCAATTCAAGGTCTTCATCATCAGATTCAGAATCATATACTAAATGCTCAGGCACAGTACGATAATTGTCAAAGGATATGGATACCTTAGCATCTCCATTGCGTTTCTTCTCGACTCTCTTGAGTTCATCATCGTACTCCCTATCGAACTGACATTGCAAAACTTTAGCAATGATTGCGTCCGAATCGCAGAATCCTTTTACATTAGAGTCTTCAATCTGCTTCAACAACTCTGGGGATACTTCGTCTGCTGTACTCACGTGCTGGTCCGATATTTCCTCAGCGAACTTTATATCCTCACGAGTTTGAAGACCTCGGGCTATCTCTTCCGACATTATGTCGGATAGGTTTTCAGTATTTACTGGCGCTGCAACTTTCTTCCACGGATTCGACATGATTGTTAAATAAATAGTTTTATCACAGTAGTTCCTTACAAAATTATAACTAGATCAAGTGGTTAAATAAATTGTCTGAAATTTTATTTCACAACAGTTCGTCACTCTCAATCGCAATCAGTTCAATGTTGCCAATAAAAAAATTGCAATCCGTCCGACCTTAGATTAACGATAAAGCACTTATTACACCTTCCTATTTTTAGGATCCTAACTAGGAAATAGGAACGTGTAATCGCAGAAAGAACGGTTAGTGTCCTAAGTAGTGAGATAGGAAGGTCTCAACCGCTCTACTTCCTTAAACAGGAAAGTGTAATCGCGTCGCTCCGATTTAGGACGTTTAGGGATGTAACATTGTTCTTCAAAACATCGATGTTTTGAAATAATTATATAAGGCTTCTAAAGTCTTGGCGTATATTTTGAGGGATGAATGTATAGGTCCTTAGTAATCAAAAAACAATAATAGAAAAATAATCCGTACAATATATAATTATTTCAAAACATCGATGTTTTGAAATAATTATATAAGGCTTCTAAAGTCTTGGCGTATATTTTGAGGGATGAATGTATAGGTCATTAGTAATCAAAAAACAATAATAGAAAAATAATCCGTACAATATATAATTATTTCAAAACATCGATGTTTTGAAATAATTATATAAGGCCCTTCTAAAGTCTTGGCGTATATTTTGAGGGATGAATGTATAGGTCATTAGTAATCAAGAAACAATAATAGAAAAATAATCCGTACATTGAAAGTACTACATTATTTATAAATTAATACTTGATACTTACTTACATAAAGTTCAATTTTGTTTTATTTTAACATAAAGGAGCTCATTTGTATTCATTAAAATTTGTGTGATCGGTTTGAGAGAATAAAAAACTTAAAACATCGGAAAAACATCGATGTAAGTATAGTTATATTTTTTTTAAATCGACTTTTGTTACATCCCTACGAGTCGTCCGTCCCGCTTTAAGTATAGTTGCTATACTCTTTGCCGCGTCCTAGTTAGAAAGCAAGATAGTGTAGTGTAATAAGTAGCTTCCTGCTTCCTAGTTAGAACCATCCTAGTTAGGATCCTAAAAATAGGAAGGTGTAATAAGTGCTTTAGGTAGATTTGTCACTAAAATAATAATAATTACGAAAACGAGATACGTATATGGCAAAACGTATATGTGAGAGTAGGACTGAGCATATTTTTTGTCCCTATCTCGCGTATAGGTTTCTATTCTTGACATCAGTGTCAAAATTGGTGTCGTTGAACTCGTTGATGGCAAGCAAGTTTCTCGTTGCAAAAGATAATTGTTGATGAGAGCTGTGAAACCCTAATTGAATGTTATTTGTGACTTTTTTATATTCTCAAATATATTGTTAAGTGTGCAGTGATGGTGAATTGTTGTGTAATTGACTGTAAAAGCCGTAGTGAACGAAATTAACCAAACATAACCTTTCATCGGTAAGTAGATTTTTTTAACTGATACAGTAAGTAAACCAAAGGATTACTATACTCAAGTGTATTTTCTGTCAATATCATGCAAATTTAATAGATAATTTCGTCGAAATACGATTATCAACAAAATTTGTTTTTAGTGGTAACCGACCAAAGTGTGAGGCTTATTATTGTGGGGTGGTTAACTATGGTACTACGTGTCATTCGTAAATAGTCGGATTATAAGTTGATGGGGATACCAACATTTTATAAATTTTACCACTTTAAATACCTAAATGATATTTAGTATAAACTTGTCAATAGTCACAGTGATAACAAAGTGCGTGTTTAGTAGTTTCCCTTTAGTTTATTTTTTATTTCTAAGGCAGACTTAAATGCTCACTTTAAGGCCTTTGCTTGCGGCGGCGTCGTGTGACGGGTCGCTCACTTCCCTCCAATATGGAGAGGAGGGCGATGGCTGCCACACGCGTCATACTTGTGAACAGGTGCTGCTTGTGGGGGTTGGTCTGCTTAAGTTTGCCATTTACTTATTAAATATAGATTCAGTCTACTTTGTAGTTTTGCCGCTGCGCCGGGGCACGCAATTGTTGTCAGTGCGATTAGAATGTAAATATTATGTAATGAATCTAAGCTGGTTTTGAAAAGAGTAATTGCCGAGTTTATTGCCGGCTCTTCTCAGCAAATGCAACCTTCCGAATCGGTATTAGAGTCAGACTTTTCATAAGTGCCTGCGAAGGTCTATTTGAATAAATGATTTTGAATTTGAATTTGAATTAAATAGCGTGTTTTATTTTTTGTAGTTTTCATAAAGAACCATTTATAGTTATATTTATAGGTAAGTTTCATACATAAAAAGTAATTGTTTTGATTTCGCCTGACGCGGAAATAATAACTTACAAATAACGACGATTATGTCACGTATCGTGAAATCAAATATTTTTTTCGCTTTCAGATCCGCATGGCTCAACCATTCAATTTTCATATTTAGAGTTACTCTCTAAATGTGAAAATTTGCGAGTTTATATGGAAGCAAAGGATAATTAGGTATTTAATTGTGTCTTCAGAATACATCACTTATCAGTACAATATATACAATCAATAAAAGAGGAGGTTGCGGTCAAAACGTAATAAGTCACAACTCATACAAAAAAAGCTTCTAGCCTGTACGCACCTTTTTATTTAGTATAATTATGTCTAAGGTCTTAATTAAACTATACTTCACTTCTTATTTGAATAGGTGTAGGTGGAATAGGCGCCAGTAGGGCGATTACGCAATTTTTTAGAAATCAGGTTCTTAAGAACCACACAAGCGAACTGAAATTTACCTCTATCGATAAATCGCGACCACGTAACTTATTTCTAAAGGATTTCATTACCTTACCTATCGATATATTCCAATATGAAGTTGGTGCAAGACCTAGCTATTCGACCAATTTAAAAAGTACTATTGAATTATGATACGTCTAGAAACGCACTACATTTTCTAATAAACCGTTTAATATAGATTGGTACGTAGTTTTAGACAGACATTTATGTGTATAATCTGTGATTGAAATCGTCTGTCATTGTTTGTTTATCTTTTTCCGGCCGAATTAACCTTATTGTTTTCATAAAAACAACAATAATACATATCCCGTGCGTTTTTGATGGGGATTGCGGAAGAACAAAGGAGCATGAGTGTCTTACGAATAAAGAGACGCCGCTTGCGCGACAGGAGTGATCGATTCCAGTTTCCAAAGGAGGATTATATTGCGCATTTTGTTTTTACAAAGGCAGGATTCCAACAGATTAGAAGAACTATGCCCTCACATGCCTGTCTCAGACGAAAATTGCCATTCGTATTGAACTAAAAGTAAGTGACTCTTTACGTAAATGTACCAATTATTGAATCTTTTTGTGCAATATGTCGCACCGACTTGTAGCAAGTGCCTCCATGAAGTCACCAATGCTCTATTAGAAATCTTTATAAGAAAGGATACAGAATAGAGTGCTGTTGGCTTCTTGGTATGTATTTTAGCTAAATAGGTACCTAATATTAATTCAAAAATAAATAAATACACAAAATAATTCAGAGTGTATTCATATATTCCTTCTGTTTATAATAAGCATAATCATTCAATCATAAATTTACATAGGTACTTATTGTCACAATGATACTATCATGGGCTAGGCAGTGAGAATAGTGTCATTCCGTTCTGACTTACAAACCTCTTTTGCTTCAACTACATTCATACATGCCCTGCATATCATCATATTAATATGCGCAGTATTATTATTAATCAAAATCCTTCTTTTTGCAGGAGACCGATTATGCTCAAAGGCCTTGGATGATGACACCTTTCCGAAGCGCTAATCCTGAATCTCCAGAAGAGTTTTTAATGGATGCTCACTGAAGAAACCTTGGAGCAATGCATTGCATTACTTAAAGCATGTTGGTGATGTTTGTTATCAGAAGATGGTGCCAGTGAATAAGAGCACCAAGTTATCACAGGGCAACTAGGATTGAGGCAATTCCAGATAGCAATAGGGATATGCTTATCTAAAGATTATGAAACACATTATTATTTTATACATATTTTTAATTAAGTATTGTTTTAGTTTTTCTTTATTTTACTGTCATAAGCATAAGCTATCTACTTACTGTTATAATAAAAAAATGTGTCAGTTTTTAATATACTATATCTATAAATATAGTCCTCATTCTATTTTTATGAATGCAGTAATCACCTAAAATTGTTGTACATTCACAAAATGAAATGTTAGTTTGTAAGTTAGTATAAGCAATAATGAAATAACCAATGGCCAGACCATAAAATAAAATATTGTGTAAACCCACCATAAGCAAAATAAAACTGTGAATTAAATTTGACTTTCATTATAAAGATTTATTATATTCTAGGCTTAGATCTAGAACATGTTAAATTTAAGTTGTTTCAATATTCCTTCATTCATACCGGATTATTAACAAACCGTAAATGTAAGCTAAACCCAAGAATAATGAAAACACTTCAATAAAAAAGTATCATTTTATTTTCAATATTCACAAATTTCTGTAAGTACTAAACCATAGTTTTATACTACAGTACCTATGATTACTTAAAATAGCACTGAGATCAAAGAGGGTGGTACATATAGTTTAAAAAACATATAGGATTAAATATGTATTTAATTATATAAACACCAAGCACCTAAACAATACATTTTACTAGACATTTATTTTAAAGAGGAATTTATTCACCGTCTCGGTATTTATACATCAGATTAAATCAATCAGACTTGTTTTTAATTAAAAAATTAAGATTATAGATAATATAGGTATATTATCTATGTTTTCAATTTCTCTTATTAACTCCACCATAGCTTCTTTCAGTAGGCCCAGCGAGGCAGCCCTCATGTTGTTGTACTGAAAGTAAAATATGTATTTTAATACAATGTCACAAAAACATTAACTTAAAGTGTAGTTTACATTAGTCTACGAACAATTGCTTAATAACTCACATTATCTTTGAGATCTTGACTGTTGAGGAGAAGGAGAAGCTCTGCTGAGGAGGTTGTGCAAAGTGCTGGTGAGAGCTTTGATGTCCTGAAAATAATAATGTTTTTATATATCTGCCACTAAGTAAAATAAAATAACGGCCTTCATCTAACAATAATCTGGCAAGAAAATAGGCAAGTTTACATGTTTATATATTTTTTGGACAACTATATTGGCTATTTTTCTAAATGGTTTACAAAGTAAAATTAAGGTATGTACACATACAAATACAAGTCCATGGGTAATTGGAGTATCTAATATACATAATGATATTGACAGGTTGGTAGTTTATAGTACTTAGGTACTCTGACATTACATTTCTTTGTCTGTCATGGTTTTATGTACTTACTTATTAAGTACTTCCGGGAATTGAGCGCTTTGGTGACATCATTGAGGCAATTCGACAGTGAAGTTGGGGCATATTGTAGAGGTAAGAAGCACCTACCCCACGTTGGTATGACCCATGACTTTAAAAAGCCAACGCCGCAAGAACCTAAGTGAATAAGAAAACATTTACTAATGGATCCAAAATACAAAGAAATATACGCTTATTGTACCTAAATGATAATAAAGGCCATAGGTATGTGCAGACATTTATGACTTGAACTTACTTTGAGCTCATGGCGGTGGATCGTCTGCCGGCTGGGAGCTTGGGAATGACTCCGGCACAATTCCTTAAAGGCATCTTTGCTGAGCCACGAACTCATTGTTAAGCAGCGACATTGTGTCTATTTCACTATTTTTAGTTTGTTTTTGCGACTTTGCTCCTCCGCATAACCCAGTAGAAATGCTCGTGACATTTTAAACTAAAATAAGATAGTTATTAATTGTTTTATTCGTAGTAATTGGACTATTGATAGCCCAGTAATATAGACTTATCAATTTAACTTTATATATCACTGTTTATTATTGAACAATTAACAAAATAACAATAGAGAAATACCTTTATTGCTTGATGAAATTACCTAAGACTTGCTTCAATGAACAATAGAAATTTATGAAATCACAAGCTGTCACTAAGATAGAAATAGAGTTAGATGATCGCAAAATTAAGTCTATCGATAGAAATCCCATACAAAAAAAAATGAAATTGCAAAGGCGTTTATGTTGACGTCACAGCTGTCAAAACGGAGATAGGTGGTCGCAAGTCCGCCATGTTTTTGATTTCAATTTCACTTCAATAGAAATTTAATTGAAGTCAGAGTTAGCTAATCGCCCTACTGGTGTGTATAATTTACACAATTCCGCCAGTGTCAGGGTTATAGAGGATACACGAAGGAGATTGATCGGTAAAAAAAAAATATAACAGTTTATAATTGCCAAATATATCGCTGATGGCCGGTGGTGAATTTACCTAAAACAAATAAACTTCATCAATCCCGTGTTTTATTATGACTTCTATAAAGTTATAACAATATCACCTGCCACACCATTGATAAATTACGTCTCGTAGTAAAACCAAAATACCCAATACCAGTTTACCCACATAATGGGGTGAAAGTGTAAGTATGGCAGTATTAATTGTACGTAGCTGTATGTAACTATGTTGAATTATCGCTATCTTCTTCGCCATTCGCTGACTGCATATCTACATAATCCTTAATCTAAGCGTCCGACAGACTTACTGCCAGTGCTGCCAACTCTTCGAAAAAGCACACCCAGCCTAAAAAAAGCAAGGACTTTTTGGCGGGAACTCGCAGAGTGACGTTCCGTTCACATTTTAAATTTCATAAATTCGTGTATATTGAGTTTTATTACATATTATCGTTGGTATTTTATCCAATAAAGATCAGTGAAGTGAAATGAAATGATTTATGTGTATCGTGACTTTTCAAGTTGTCTCAAAGAGTCCGTGAAAAGCTTTAGTACATACAATGACCACCATTTTACTAAAACATGACTTTGGACGGTGACTATGTGAAAGTTAATGTGCAGACTATATGAAAATGATATTAATGAATAAATTACCGTATCAAAAGGCTGTGTGATTGAAAAAAACCCTTGCCTATCCTTTTATGGATGTATAATTGGACTGTTTTACAAAAACCTTAAACCGACTTCAAAGTACACTAAGAAGTAATCAAATCCTGATCTGATGGTAATGGGACTAAACGGGAAGCGTACCCTTTCAAATAAAAAAAGAATTTTCCAAATCGGTTAATAAATGACGGAGTTATGAGGTAACAAACATAAAAAAATAACCTCCTCCATTTTTTGAAGTCGGTTAAAAAACTACTACCTAAAAAAGCACTAGCTAGCGCTAACACTTCGCTTTTTCTAGTATATAATAATCATCTATGGTTCATTTGTGCATATTGTTGCTTAGCAATATGGCGTCTGGCTTCGGCTTCACTTTTGTCTATGTGTGCGAGAATCCTATGCAAATTTAGTTGTTGCGAAAGGGACGTAAATAGTCATACAAATATATCAAAGTAGGTATGAATAATGTTTGGTCTGCTATTCTTTATTATGTTTGTGATCAAATCATATATTCCTTAGTTTTCGATTTGTCCATCTGGCGGGGAATCCGTCAAGCTGGCTACATTTGAAGCAACTCTTGATCAGTGTGACCAGATTTTAATTGATCTTCCTCCCTCACAATCTTCCTACGCTAAGATGATACGTTTTTTTTTAAAATAATTTTATCACTTTATTATGGCCTGTTTGACCACAATCTCCACAACCCACAGTATGGTCACAGAATAAATAATGATGAAATGGAGGGAGGAAAGCATAGTCTGGAAGGGAACTGGCTCTCAAGTGCAGACACCGGAATACATCGGTAGGTGCATGGCAACAAATCAACTTGAGGGTGGTAGCCAGGCAGGTGAATACTACAAAAAACACTACCACCGTGCTATGGTTTCCTCCCAAAAGCTCATTGTAGGATTCGAACCTGCAGCCTTCGTCAAGATTCACGGCATTTGACGTCAAAATCATTAAAATCATTATTAATTAAGCTAGATGTTGCCTACATATTTGAGCCGTTTGGGGTAGAGACTTTGGGCCCGTGGGGGCCAGGAGCCCATCGTATTTATCGCGGAATTTCAAAGCGTCTGATCGACGCTTCACGTGACCAGAGGGCTGGCGAATACCTAGGTCAGAGGATTAGCATTGCCATACAGCGTGGCAATGCCGCCAGCGTTCTGGGCACTTTACCCACTGGCAGCGACCTGGAACAGCTTTCCTTTTTATAACCGGCTTTCTCCCCTTTTATTATTTTATTTCTTTATATTTCTGTTTTCTTTTTATTTTTTCCTATGTAAATATTCTTTATATTTCTATATCATTTGTAAATATTGCCATCTAGTTTATAAATTAATCTTATTGTATATTATTAAATTTGTCTTGTATTACTAATAAATTGATTGATAGATATTGAGCAGTATTTTCAATCGTAATTCAGGTTATATTATCTGCGCAATTCCCGGAGCTTAGGTTTTTTTTTATTTAATTACAATCCACGATGGAGGCCCCGACATCGCAAATAAATTGATTGATAGATTTTGAGCAGTATTTTCAATCGTGATTCAGGTTATATTATCTGCGCAATTCCCGGAATTTAGTACAATCCATGATGGAGGCCCCGACCATAATTGGAGTTATGTAGGCATCGACTACAATAGTTTATTCTTTTACCAAACTCGAAGAGGAAATACAACAGTTTTTCTTTAAATAAATTAAGGAAGTTTAAGGGAAGTTAAAAACTATAATCTAATTCTAGCCAAATTAGTGGTTATGCGGCTTTAGTACAAAGAAATAAAACAACTAAAATTAGGTTTTTTGATTTTTATTTGTACCCTAAATTAGTGTTCATTTAGTGGGCTTTTTGCCAGTCTTAACAGTAGCTTGTTGTGCCTTGAGGACCTTGACAATCTTCTGTTCCTCAATGAGGAAAGCTCTGACAATGCGTTGCTTCACACATTTGTGGCATAGGACTCCTCCATACACACGCTTGACTGTCTTCTTACGGTAGCAAAGGCGGGAACGCTCAGCGGGCCTGGCAGGCTGAATACCACGCAGTTTGCTCTTGCACTGGCCACATCTCGGGATCTTCTTGGGCTTCTTTACATACTGATAGACTAGACGTCCACCTGGAGTTCTTACTCTGTAATTGAAAATTAAGTTTATGAGTCACTTGAATAGTCCTGAAAATATGGTTTTTTATGGATGCACATCCCATCTTCAAGCAAACAGGTAGATTAATGCAATGTATAATAGCTCTAAAAACCCCATGGCTTAAAAATCCTGTTATAAAATTATCTTTTCTTATACTATCTGACATCCTGATCAACCAGGCATTCCCAGGATAAAAAGCCTAAACTTAGCCTATACTTGGGGATAACGTAGCTTCCTATTACTGAAAGTTTTTTTTTTCCGACTGGTAATTCCATAGGTTAACCTGTTTCAACAAAAAAAACCCTTCAGTTTTAATATAATAGTGTAGATTTACAGGCTTACTTATACATTGTCAAACCAATGTATGTCAAACATAGGGCTTCATAACATCAATCACATATTGAGCTAGTTAAGCCAAGTTTGCATTCTTAATGAGAAAAACCGATTCACCAAACTGTCTTGTATGTGATAGAATTGAGGATGCACAACATTTGCTGATGGATTGTGTCAAGAACGAGAATATATGTAATATGAGAGAGAATCATTGATGAAGGATTATAAATTAAACGCATTAGATATGGGTATAATTCAGTCTATTTTGTCAAATCCAAAAACAGAACATTCAAAAAAAAATTTTTACTCTGGTAACTCTCCTTCACCAGTGACACTCTTTACTCTTTTACATAATGTGATATTTCATTTTTTTATTTCTTTATACTGTATACTGTTGAGAAACTATGTGCATGATATGATGGGATTGACATGTCCATGTGGACATAAATCCCAAATAATAAAATAGATTTAAAAAAAAAAAACTAATCATCATAATATAACTGCAAAAGTGATTTAATTTGAGAGTGGTGCTTCAACAGGACAACCAATCATGATCATGAATTCATGACACATATGTAGTCCATGGCTTTGAGAAAAGCATGGTTTGGTTTTTCTCATCACAGGAGTGAAAACTATAGAATGAAACTATCTTATAATAAATATCATCATAAGAACAAGATAACTGAGCAAGTTTTCATTGAGTTCAGTCATTAAGACTATGAACAAATGAAATGTAGGCTAGTAACAGGTAGAGCGCTACTCCCAGTGGAGGCAACCCTTTCTTTTATTTAGTCAGCCTTCATACTGACTGGGTTGGTCAGATATATCCCGTTGGTTTATAGCCGACATATACTTTCAGGGATAGTAAGCTGTCCCGCAAGTTGGTTCGGATGCTTTTGCAAACAGCACTTGTATTTGGCACCATGTTCAGTTATTTCCTCCTTAACCGTTGACATGTTAAGAATGTCATGGACCTCTGTTGTTCTGGTAAACCATGGTGCATTTGATATGTGTTTCAGACTGTAGTTTTACACCCTTTGTATTGTCATTATATTGGAGTCACTGGTGGAGCCCCACAGTTTCCATAATATAATGTCAATTCAATATTATTTGGTGTGCATTAGCACAGAAGAATAAACCACAAAATAATAAATCTCAAAATTGTTTCAGCCAATGCCAGCAATGTGACTGTAAAGTATGTTATTGCAGCGTAACAAATTAAAATATAGTAAGAGGGAATGTAAACACGATTGTTGAATTGATATTTAATCAATGAATAAGGTATGAAACTGTGACTAATCATATCTAAGAGAATGCGGATTGAACTACCAGTTGAGTACCTCAATTTCTAAACAACCATGTGAATGAAGATTATGTATAAACTTGTTTTTCATAAGTTACAGAAACAACGTATTAAGTCATATATGAATACATTATCCGCACAGTGTGCTTCAATTATAAGCGACAGGTAAGGTTATAAGTAAATATAATAATAAATGAACCACCAAATAATATCTGCGGCTTGGCTTTTTAGGTTAGGTTCGTATACTGTATTTACATGATCAAAAATTTACAGGTTTCACTTATTTAATAGCGTTCAATCCTTGGTTTATGCACGATAATAGATATTTTCTAATTAGTCAGGTAAAATACTCACATTCTCCTTTGGTTTGACTTTGTATTGTACGACAAACGTCGTCTGAACGTTAGCCGCTGCACCATTTTAGAGCTGAAATATTAAATAAATTATTTGTAATAGGTACCGCGCTCTTCAAATCACTATCATTTATACAGTATTTATGTAATTTTAGTAAGATTAACTTCGATTTTATCGAAATTATTTCAGTACACACAATTTCCCAACCTTTTTGACAGCTGTTGACAGGAAAAGAAAAACACGAGATTTTATGGCAACATCGATATCGAGCACAGACTCTCAATAATTCCATTGTTCAGATACCTACACAACAAAAAATAAAATCTTATGAAAATATTCTTAGCAAACAATCATTTTCTATGTAACGTTTGATCAAGAATCCAATATATCTTTAAGATTCTTGTTTTATGATCTAAAAATTTAAATAAAGTATGCATATTTTGATAAGGTGACCCGTTGAGGGTTTACCGGCTAATACTAGTAACGGACGTTCCGACGGTCGCATGCCCAGCCCCTCCTGCGTCCGAGTATGAGGAGTATGGCAGGAGATCGGAAGCGATAAATAAAAGAAATGCACATTAAATTGTTTCAGATCAAAATTAAATATGTCAATCAATATATTTTTTTAAGAAAGAATAAATACAATCAACTACTTTACGTATTACCAAAGATGACGGCGCGGGACACATGACGTTCAGTCAACTAATCAGCGCGCAAGTAGCGTTCCAACGCATTCAAGTATGATGCCAGTTCACAATATGACGGTTTGTCAAGGATATGTCGCAGTAAAATAGTATTAGCCGTGATATAATCATGTACCGGATTATAGTTATTTGAAAGCAGTTCATAACTATCTGACTAGGGATATAATTACGATACGAACACGATCCAGCAATTTACCTATATCACTAGACTAATCTATTGAAATAGTTATATTTCTTTGAAGGACGCGTTTTCAAAATTGATAGGTGGCAAATCGCACGCACACACATGCACGGGCAAGCTAGGATCAACGTAACATGTTACTTCATTTCTTTTTTCATTCATTTATGTAAAAAAAAAAGAAGCTTTTTTTAGTTTCACGTGTATGTAACTTTGCTAGTGTAAGTAGTTTGGATGACCGTACAATAATTTGGTACCATGGAGCTGATGTAGGCCCTGGAACTGCATGAAAGAATAACGTATGTTAGCCGTATTTGGACTTGTTCAATTTGTCTTGAGGTGAACTTTGAACATAATATTCTGGGTCTGATGATGAAGCAGGAGGGTAAGTAGGCACTGGAACTCCGTAGCGGAGCAACGTATGCTAGCCGTGTTTTGGTTTATTGGCTTATTCGGGAGATAAACTTTAACCATATATGGTTTTCAAGGCCTGATGATGGAGTAGGAGGGTAGGCACTGGAACTCCATAACGGACAGCGTATTATAGTGTTTGGGGATGTTGGGATTGTCGTAAGATGAACTTTGACCTACCTACGGTTTTCTGGGTCTGATAATGAAGTTGAGGGGTAGGCATTGGAACTCCATAGCGGAACAACATCAACTGACGCCCGTGACGTGCGAGCGTGCAAGATCAATGACACGTTGACACGGGAAGTGCCCCGCACTCTGCACCCAACCCCGGCAATCATTTCAATAGACTTAGTCTAGTGAAATAATTATCTCACTAGATCGTGTTCGTATCATAATTATATCCCTAGTGAGATAGTGATGAACCCCTTTCAAACATCTATCGGCCGGTACATAATAATATCACTAAGGATATGATTATATCACGGCTATTAGTAACTTACGGCGACAGATACATTATAAACTATCGGAAGTTAATACGTTATATTGTAAGCATTATGATACAGTTCACAATTTATCGGCAGTTTATAATCTCGCTAGATAGTTTATAAACTAACGGTGTTAACCATACTACGGTGACATATTAAAACAATGCAATTTGTATCATTTTAGATATTGTAATATTTAACTCCATTAGATATGTATCATTTTAAACATTGTGATATTTAAACCGATTAAATATTTTAAAAAATTACATTGTAATCAGCTGGTCGGACGCAGGAGAGGCGGGGTGTCCTGCCGTCGGAGCGTGTGTGGCGCAGCAGGACCGAAATAATTAGGAGTTTTCTTATGATATCCCTATGGACAAAATACCTGTCAAATCATGTAATTAAGGTTCAAATTGGTTCTAATTTTCAAGAGTTTGACAAGTATACAATTTATACAAGTACTAGCAGCGAAACCCGGCGTTGCTCGGGTTAAAATACATCGCTAAATCGATCATAATCAATTGCACTCATTTTGAAACTTTCCAGATCATTCGGAAAATTTCTAGAACTTTCTCGATCATAATAAATTACAATCATTTTGGAACTTTCCAGCTCATTCGAGAAATTTCTAGAACGTTCCCGAACATTCTAACTCGATAATAACAGTTCTGGACATTTTGGAACTTTCTAGATGAAGCCAGAAATGTGTAGAACCTTCTCAAACATTCTATATAGATTATTATAGTTTGCATTCATTCTAGAATTTTCTAGATCATTCCAGATATTTCTAGACATTTTGGAATATTCTAGACCATTCCAGAAATTTTGAGATCATTTCAGAAGTCCTCATGCATCATTTTAGAATTTTCTTGATAATTCTAGAAATTTCTAGAACTTCCTCGAACATTTTAAATCGCCTATTATACTCATTTTATAATTTTCTAGAACTTTCTCGAACTTTCTAAATATTTCACTCATTTTGGAACTTTCTAGATCATTCTAAAAATTTCTAGAACCTTCTAGAACATTCTAAATTAATCATAATAAATTGCACTCATTTTGGAACAATTCTGATCATTTGGGAAATTTCTAGAACGTTCATGAACATTCTAACTCGATAATAACAGTTTTGGGACATTTTGGAACTTTCTAGATGAAGCCAGAAATTTGTAGAACTTTCTCAAACATTCTATATCGATTATAATAGTTTGCATTCATTCTAGAATTTTCTAGATTATTCCAGATATTTGTTGAACTTTCTAGAACACTCCAGATAAATTATAACCGTTTTACTCATTTTGAAACTATCTAGATCATTCAAAAAATTTCTCGAACATTCTAAATCGATCATAATCAATTGCACTCATTTTGGAACTTTCCAGATCATTCGGAAAATTTCTAGAACATTCTCGATCATAATAAATTGCACTCATTTTGGAACTTTCCAGATCATTCTGGAAATTTCTAGAACGTTCTCGAACATTCTAACTTGATAATAACAGTTTTGGACATTTTGGAACTTTCTAGACGAAGCCAGAAATTTGTAGAACTTTCTCAAAACATGCTATATCGATTATAATAGTTTGCATTCACTCTAGAATTTTCTAGATCATTCCAGATATTTGTTGAACTTTCTAGAACATTCCAGATCGATTATAACCGTTTTAGACATTTTGGAACTTTCTAGACCATTCCAGAAATTTTGAGATCTTTTCAGAAGTCCTCATGCGTTAGAAAAGGACAGCATTATATGTTTTAACATTTTCGCCACCCACAACTACCCCCTTCCACCCACCGCGACCAAACTCCCTTACTACCACCTGGAGACCAAGGAGTATTTACCACCCCAACGGGAAGTTGATTGGGGTTGGTGGTGATTGAGAAAACTGCGTATTTACGTACCCACAAAAGCATTTTATATATATTATTAGATTAGATTTTTAATATCCTTGTTAAAGTAATCTTACGAACAATACGACTTGTCCCACCGGTGTTGCGTGACTGCTTACGGTTTGGTAGGATCCGACCATCGGAAAGCGCTACATATGTTCCGATTTCGCCGGGCAATCCGACCGCTTCTGACCGGTATTAATAATAATTATGTCGGTCCTGCCACGCTACGCACGATACGACGGCAGGACGCACCGCCTACTAGGAGTCCTACCGTTGGCAGGTGTGTTACTAGTATTACATTCCGAGGTTCGGATGTAATAATACTAGTATTACTACTATATAGTATTCCGACTGGTATTAATAATAATGAAGAATGTTCACTAATTTTGAATTTTAGCTCATCGCATTTTCTGTAGAAAATAAAAAATATATGTGAAAGAATTATTTCAATACGACAATTACTTTCCGAGATATAGAATTTTTAAATGAGCGCGCGACGCCGGATTCGACCGCCCGGTACTTGATGCGTGTGACGTCATGTTTCAACGCTCGCTCAGTCCGTCGCGCTCTTTTTCTCTTGAAAAATCTTATTCCTTGGGTTTATAAATTTGAAACTTAGCACTATTACTTATTTAATCAAATAATACAGCTTCTCATTATTAGATTTTTAAAACTACCCCTAAAAGGGGGTTTAGGAGGTGTTAAAGTTTGTATGGAATAAACCTACCGCGCGGTCCGATTAACTTAAAACACGGTTTTAATACATCGTATAAACATAAAAAAACACGTGTTTTTGGGTTTCGCGAAAATCGACCCCTAGTAGGGCAAAAGGGGGTAATAATGTTTTAAGGGGAGGATTTTACTACGTCTGTATTAACTCAAAAATTGGAATACATTAGTTCCTTTTGTAGCCTAAGAAAGGATTTTAGAAATTCCATCCCTCCATCCAGTGGGTAAAGAAGAGGACGCAGGTAAAACGGCGGGGCGGAGTGTTAGTTTAGAGATAAAATCAAGGCTTATTGTTTTGAAGATCGTCAGTATAGTGAGAGTCTGCTATCTACACATTATTCATTTATAGTGTGCATTATTTTGGTACCCCCGCAGTTTCACCTGCGCGTACCTACAGTTTGAATTTTTTGCGCGGAACCCCGTTATTATTTTTCTAAAATAAAATTAGCCTAAGTTCCTTCTTATAACATACGCTATCTACCTGTGATAGTCTCCTTAAAATCGGTCCAGCCGTTCCGTAGGTTAGGACACAGATTACTAAATATTTACTACGTAAGTAAGGAGGCCGGAACAAACTGTGTCAAATGTTTAATCCGCATGCGAAGACGGTTACTATAAAAATAAATAAATAAATATCCTGGGACATTCCTCACACACGGTCATCTGATCCCAAACTAAGCAGAGCTTGTACTATAGAAACCAGATAACTGATATAATACATATACTACTTTTTATTTGTAAATACATACTTAATATACATAATTACACCCAGACTCAGGACATACAGACATGTTCATGCACACAAATACATGTCCTGTGTGGGAATCGAACCCACGACCTGCGGCGCGTAAGGTGAACCTTAACCAACTGCGCCAACACGTATAACAAGAGTATAAATAGGTAAAGATAAAACATTACTACTTATTTGTTATCTATAACGTAAACTTAAACCGTCTTATTAATAAATAAGGTGTAAGTCAAGTATAGTTAAACCTAGGATTAAAATATATCCGTCACTTTCTAATGTCATATAAACAAAAAGGGCTGGAGCATGGCTGGAGCTATCTTAATACCTGGGTGTTACAAGACTGACTTACACCTTATTTTTTAATAAGGGGGAAAAGGTTTGGTAAGTACCTACTTAAAATTAATTCTTTTAGGTAAATAATGCAAAAAAAACAAATTCAAATACACACACAGGAAGCATGTGCATTTTTACTTACTCCTCGCTTTTCAGCGGCAACGGAATCACTATTCGTCGATAAATTAATGGGCAACTATAAGGCTATCTATTTTAATCCTTCATGATTTAATAAAGGTTTTTTTGTATTGTAATGACCTTGATTAAGAATACACACACTATGAACAGTAGAATAATTCACGGATGAAACAAAACACTTTCCCCTAATATTATAGCGCAAGGACCGCTGGCGACTAACGCAAGTGAGCGGAGCGTTACAAGATGACGTCACACTGGGGTCACGTGACTGCTAGTGGGCCTCGATATTTAGGGAAATTTCAAATGTCTGTAAAATCATAACTACTTGGTTTTTTTTAATGAAACAAAAACTAGTGTATTTGTATACATAATGGCTCTACTGTTACAAACTTTCAAGCGATTTTGCATACCTAGTAACATTCCTCATTATGTCGGTCCTGCCGCTGCCGCGCAACGCACCACGCTCCGACGGCAGGACGCCCCCCCCGCCTCCTAGGATTTCGACCATCGGAACGTCTATTTTTCTGTGTACATACATGTAAGGTATTTTAAGTAATATTATAATCTTGAACGCAGGACTAATCAGTTCAGTATTTTTTTTACTGGTAACACTTGACGTGAAAAATGCAAAATGGCAGCTGATGTTTAATGTTTGTGGTGATGTTTTTGTGTGTGTAAAGATTTTTATGGTGATTATTGAGTGAAAATCTTCGGAAAATGGGTAAGTGAACAGTGTTTCATATTGTTTTGATAAGTTTGAAGAATAGATTATAACATTTATTCATATACTACATTTTTACTAACAGCCTCCTCAATCAGGTGTTTGGGTTTTGGAAACTAATATGTTTTAAAGCTGGGAATCAGATCGGCTGCTGGTTTCATATTTACAAAATTATAGTATTCTAAATATAATTATAAATTTCAGGTTCCACTCACAATTTCTACACTCGTGTGTGAATAGATGTTGATATAAGTTTTCATGCCATGATAGGTAATTACTAAAAAATTGTTCAAGTCTCAGTTTCTCAATCACGTAGCGATTGATAACATGTTCGCGAGTCTATGATATTCCTCCATAATTGGTAGGAAGATATAAAATTACTGTAATTATCGGTCACAGAAAAGTTTTCCTCAAAAAACATATCATAATATTTATTTACTTCACATTATAAACAACAGATGTCGTAAGTCGTCATTTATGAAGATTTTTTTTCTTTATTAGAAACTAACATCTGGACAAAGATTAAAAAACTTGAAAAGTGAACTATGTATAAGTGCGGAGTGACTTTCAACACTGTGAAATAGACACATCAGCTTACAAGCTGCTTGTCTATAAATAAATAAATAAATTATAATTAAGTACTTACCTATAAAAAAAAACCAATAGGATTAAAACCTGTCTAGTAAACAATTGCAGACATGACGATAAAGAATGATACGGAACATACTATAATAATAGATCTTAATTTAGTACCTTTAACTTTTTAAGTAATACAAAACAGTATGTGACTACAAATAGATTTTGGAAAACATTCACTTTTTACTAGTCCGTACTTACGTAATAATCAACTAGGTGTTTGATAACAACAATCATTATTTGATAACTAAGTTTCCGTCCTATGGCACAGATGACCTAAATGGTTACAACATAATCTATGGTTTCACCCATGTTCCCGAGGGATCTTATGATTTCCTGGGATACAAAGTATCTGCATTTATAATTATTAACCTGTTGACTGTTTGGCGATCCGCGCGGATTTATTATTAATGACAACCTTAGACTGTTTGACGATCCGCGCGGATCGCCTTGTTTACGTCTCATATTACCGCTCGAATTTCATGTTATTGTTACACGATTACATAACTAAAGTGCCCCAAATTTGGTACGTGAATAAAGAGCATTAAATACCACACCCGTGAATAGGTAGAATTATGTTATGACCAAAACAAAAAAAAAGAAATATTGCCCGTTTTTTGTGGTGAACGGGCTGAAAGAGTTTTCTCACTCCGAGTCTCACCAAAAATTAAAGTTTAGGTGTGATAAAGTAACAGAATTCCTGTATAAGGTGACTTATTTGTGTAGAATATTACTTTATCTAACCGTTTTAGTAATAATTTATATACTTACTGATGTGTGAAACGAGAATTCCTTGAATCTAAACACATACTTATGACTCAAAGTACTCATGTGTTTATAATCAAGAAAATCTTATTTCACACATTAGTAATTATATAAATCATTATTAAAACGGTTAGATAAACTAATATTCTATACAAATCACTCACCTTTTACAGGCAATCCATTAAATATCACTATTCACACTCGTAATTTGTTTTGAGTCTCGACACGAGGTTAACATTCACGTAATTCCACTGCATTTTTCAACAAATTATTGTTTGAACCTTATGCCAATACCTTTAAGAGTTAATAATTAGGGACTCATACAAGCTAATAATATCAATAATGGTTAGAAATTCATTTACGATGTGTGAGTACCATGACCTCAAAATGGTGGTCTATTTTTAGATATAGTCCGACTAATCTAGCTGGTTTTTTTTATTTATCATCGATTATTATTTAAATCTAGTAACATTCGACGAGGTTGGCTACTTTTTGTTGGGATATGAGGCAACACCGACCCTAAAGTAGCCTAAAATGAGAGAACTATGGTCACATAAAAAAAAAGTTGGTTTGTTTACATTGTGTTCACAATGTTAACTTTAGCATCGAATTTCTCTTTTTAGCTTACTTGAGACTAGTAAAACAAATGTATTTATTAGATATAACGTGTATTCGTGTTGATATAAAGGTGTGTAATATGTGGACAGAGTTATTCGTCTTGAAGTGCAAACTCAAAATGTTTATGAAGTGCAGTTTTTTTACAGTTGTCATTTTTTCCTGGTTTCTTATTGGAATGTTGTAATACTTTATTCCAATTCCAATAAGATTCCAATAAGAACATTTATTCAGGATGAAGCTGTAAGTTACTGTTTCTTGATTAATACTGTAAATACCCAGATATTTATGATTTACTGACAATGCGGGGGGGAGGCCATTTGCAAATTCAGCAAATTCCGCGAAAACCGCAAGTCAAAGGCAGCTGTCAAAAAAAAAAAATCGCAATTTCAAAGGGTTAATAGTAATGCATATCAGTTGAATGTGGCACATTTTCATTTATATTGGAATTGTTTATTTTTCGCCCCCATTCCCGGGATAAAAAGTAGCCTATAACATTTGGGGATAATGAAGCTTCCTATTAGTGACAGAATTTTTACACCAGTTTCTGATGGGTAGTGCCAGAGGTTAGGGCATTTAAACAAATAAACAAAAAACCTTTCAGCATTATTATACTGTTATGTTAGTATAGTACACTTGTCATTTTGCATTATTTACTATGTTCAAGTTGTAAACTAAAGTAGAAGTCAGTAGAAGCTATGCTGTTATGTTTCTAGTTTGTTTAGATGGTTTGTGGTAAGTATCTAACCAAATCTTTGGTCAGCAACGTGCAAGTGATACCCCTGGTGTTGCAAGTGTCCATAGGCTACGGTAACCACTTACCATCAGGCGGGCCGTATGCTTGTTTGCCGCCTTAGTGGTATAAAAAAAAATCTAAATCTGTTGTATTGATTATCTGGCATATTATAAAACTAGCTTTCTCGCGCGGTTTCACACGCGTTCCGTTGATAAAAAGTAGCCTATAATACTCTGGGATAATGTAGCTTCCTATTAGTGAAGGAATTTTTCGAATCCAACTGGTAGGTCCAGAGATTAGCCCGCTTAAACATACAAAAAAAACTCTTCCGCTTTATTATAGTATAGTATATTAAATACCATTAACTAAAACAGTTTAGCACATATTGATGGTTAAAAACCAAAGCATTTTGTTGTTACAACATATTATTGTTAACAAAACTAGATGGAGCTATAAGAATAAAAATTCATTGCCTTTTGAAACCGATTAAAATTGTATGTCCAATGTTCTTTCTGTGATACCATATTATTGCTGATATTGATATTATTATGTCCTTGGAGGATTATTGATTGATAAGTTTGCATGTGACTATCTGTTATGCACTATAGGTAGAGATTAGAACCTGCAAGCAACAATAAATAAAATGCACTAAGCATTTTATTATTAATTAATGCATTAATATAATCTGTAAGCTGACTGTTCATACACATTTTGGAGAAACCAAACCTCCAAAATAGGTTTGCAGTAGTACCTAGTCAGTTTTCTATTTTAGTACCATAGACTGATTAAAAAAGTTAAGACGGAGTGTCACCTAATAAACGGGTGAAGCACCAAGAGGAAGCTGGCCTTCATGTAAATACATGGCCTCACGCACACATATACACCATAGGAAGCCGATCGGTTGTCATTCCACATTGAGACGTTGACAATGACAATAAGCCTCAGTATCACTTGTGCCTGCTTGGGCCAGTAGTGATTTTACTCACGCATACGTAGGAAATTTTCGGCTTCACTTTCTTAGAAGGTGACACTCCGTCTTGATTATTTTATATGTATATGTTTAGTACACGTTCTATACCTCTCAACATTCATACTACTACACTACACACAACAATATTGAATATGTGTCTGTCATAAAAATCTGTTTTATTTTCTGAAAAAAAAAGTGCCGCATGCGCTCGCGAGAGTTGTAGACCAATCAATGATCGTAATTTTGGATAATTAAGTCACAGAATAAATAAAGTTATTATCACTTTTACTAACAATTTCGTAGTTGGATATATTATATTTAACTAACTCATTAAAATCAGCATCAGCGACCGCTGATATTAAAATACATGCATCAGCATCAACTCTGCTGCCTAACCTACTCGGTATTTGGACTTCCGCGTATTATTTTGACATTCAAATGTTCATCCTACTAATAATTTACCTTCATAATCAAACTGTCCTAATACAGTATATTTCTGTCTATCTCATTATCTTTTTATGTTCCAGCTTCATTTAATCAAGTGTCAAAAATGAGATAAAATATTCTCATAACTATCCCAAAAAACTGTATTATATTCGGAGCATTAACTTAATATCCTGTCATGTATAAATCGTTCGCATCCAATTTTGTGGGTGCACCTTTTACGAGCCTTTCCCAATGATGCGCGCGCGCATTCGTTATGCGCCATGTTTCATTGGAGGTGTCAGAAATAAGCCTTTATAAAATGCTCTAAAGCGCTTACGTTGTACATAATTTTAACCGCTTTGCTTAGTTCCGAGAACCCTCCGACATTGAGATGGGTCATTTTGTAATAACAATAGCCGAGATGCTGGCTAGGGTTGTCACTGTACTAAAATATCTTATATTCATTCATGAATTAATAATTCACGAGTAAATATTTGTAATACATTTGTAAACTTGTGGTTTTCCTCTGAAGGCTTTAATTGTTATTGTTTAAATGGAAGGAAAGTTATTTTGCAACATGACTCAGGATGATAATTCGAATCGGTGCGGGTGTCAGAGTTCATTTTAACCTGCAACATTCTGTCTATGAATAATTTTAAGGCTTACGACCTGTCTGTTAATACGTTATTATTTATTCTTGTTGCCTACTACCTATTTTGAATACTGAACTGATATTAAAATCAACTTGTTTACCTTGTAGATGCAAAACCAATGCAAATTACGCGAATGCACCTATAAATTCAAATGCAATTTAAAATATTGAAATTCAGATATTAAAAGGACTTACGACTTTAAACATTAATAGTGACGATGTTGTATAACTCGCAATTAATCTTATCTTTATTATTATAATAAAATATAACTTGCAATTATCATAAAACATGACGGTAATCATGTCAATAAAAAAATAATCACCCCAATTATTTCTAGCTAGCTGGCAACCCTACTGCACGGAGGAACCAGCCAGCCAGGCTTTCTTTTTCCTTTTCTCTCGTCGATATTCGGAGGCCGACACCTCGTGACAATGGTCGCGAGCGAGTCGCGCCACTCTCCTTGAACCATTGTTGGTTCCGAAACTGACGAAGCTTACAAGATTCCTATTTGAGGATGAGACACGTGGAATTAGAATTGGATATTTGAAAACATCAGTATACAGTTTTGATTTGCTTCAGAGTAATGTATAGTTAATTACGCTATTAGATTAGATAGAATATGTAGTAGAGTTTCTTGCCGGAGTCTTCTAAGTTTAAGTGTATTCCGAACCGGTGGTAAATTCAACTGTATGTACCAATGTAACGTTCATAAGTGCCTTACTAGGGCCTGAACTGAATAAATGACTTTTTGATTTTGAATAAAAGCTGAAATTGTGAAGGTCGCAATAATGCTATAACCAATTTTCTTAAAATGTTCTTTGGGGCTCGAGCAGAGATTGACTTTTTGTCATCTCGAAATAGTCATCATCATCATCTAGCTGCCCTGTTCCCAATCATTTGGGGTCGGCCTAATCCGCTTGTACGCTTCTTTTTCTACCGTATTCTACAGTAAATCGCATTAACTTCCAATATTGGCAGTGACTAGTAAACTGGACTTTTGCACACGTTGTCCTACCGTACGTAGGTGGGTGGGGCTCACAAAATTTGTACCATAACGCACTAGAAAACGTAACACACAAATTAAAATGCAACACACTGGACATTTTGTAACACGCTGGAACCCTGTAAAGGCAGGATTACATTGTATCAATATTTACTAAAAAATCTTACCACATTTAAGAGTAATGATGATAAATCGTATAAATCATCAATTTTATATTTCCCTAAGTTATATTTCCTGGAAATATGACTATTTCATGAAAAAATATGGTTTCCAGGATAATATAACTTAGAGAAAATATTGATGATATTTAACTTTTCTATTAAAATTTTTTTTTGTGTTTTAAATCGAGTAACTGTTTGTTTTTCTTAATAGATCTGTATAGCTTTTTCTTTAAATTACACATTTCTTTTTTTCATTTGGTTGATGTTCCCTTTAAGTTCGCAATATTCTTTTTTCAACCTGTAGTTTAGTGTTTCTATACGTCTTTGTTTATTTCTCATTGCTTTTTCATTGTTTTCTGTTAAATACTCTAATCCTTCTTTTTTCTGTTCATCATATGTTTTCTTCTTCTTATTTTCTCTCCATTGTCTTCTTAGTTCTACTTGCTCTTCTGGTTCAAAATCTGCGATTCTTTTTCTTTTTAAATTTGTCCTGGCGGCACTTTTTCTTTGCATTTCCTTGTATTTATTTGGATTTTCATTCTTCATCCTCTCGCGGTATCGTTTTTGCCGTTCAGCTGCGTTCGAAGGCATCTGTATAAAATAAGCTTCAATTGTTACTATGCAGGATATCTCAATAGTAAGATTACACACCGAACAGCATACTTACTGCATAAGTTTATTTACTACTTATATAAAAATATCCGAAATAGAAGCTTTTGTAAATAACAATATAAAAATACAAAATGAAATTTTTTAGTTTTAATTTATTTGGTATTAAGTGCTTATAAAGCAACAGAAGGGAAGGCATGCATATAATTACACACACAATTATACACGTTTATTCACACGCAAGCAAATGTATTATCCCCTTTTGGACTCCGCCACAGTCGGTTAAAGACAATGTGCACCAAGCTTAATGTTATCCAGTGTATTACGTAACACATTACGTAACACAGCATAACACACCAGAGCGAACACACGAGAAAATTCTAGTGTTTACTTGACTATAGCAGCCGCAAATTCAAAGATATATTGGAAAGAAAGCCATAATATACGACACAAAAAGGTATTTATTTAGTATATATACTTCAATATAACGAAAGACAAACACTTACCTTGAAAATTCTGTGTTTAATAACCAATTTTTTGGAGGGAAAAAACACTACACCAAATCACTTCACTTGTTTTACAAGACTGAAATGGTTGACATTAAATTGACACATGACGGCTGTTGGTATACGGTGTTGCCACCCTACAAAATATATTCTAGTGTGGTTATCACTAAACTACGAAAGCTACCGTGTAACACATAACTTGTAACACACTAGAAGATTTTATGGGACATTTTTTTTATTTGTTGTTTTGTAAGCAATTATAATTTTTTGCGAGATTTACGGACAAAGATCTTTGAATTAACTCCCATACTAACATTGAAGACAAAAAGAAATGAAATTAACAGCGAAATAAAAAAATAAAAAATAAAACCTTATCGACGGACTGCGCTGGGACATTTATGTTTTGTATGGAGCAAATAAATTATTAAAAGTTTTATGAACTTAAGTATTGTGTAAATTGAAGATTTTGTGTATTTTCTTTGCAAACATCAATTTTGATGTATTTATTTTAATGCAACAAATAAAATTCTTTGATAGAAATTACCATAATATACTAAAATTTAGGAGTAAACAGGTGACCGCGTTTTTTTTTTAAAAGGTACATTTTATTTGAGCCCTACCCAGGTACCTACCTACCGAAGACCTTACACCCTGCCATTCCTTGGTATTAAGACAGGATACGCCTGTCTAATCCGTCTGGTGTCTATTTATAAATCATTATTATGATAATGTGTAACTTTTCTCCTCACCTCGCGGCCTTGGCTCCTACGACAATGACACTACATCCCGCCCACTTGCGTCAGGATGCTCCATTGCATTGTTGCATTCGGAATGACGACCACAAATCATTTCAGTTCATTCCAGTTCACGGACGCAGGAACCACCATCATGTAATACATACTATCATTCAGCCGTAATGTCCTTACGCACCATGACGAATCGAAAACTCGATGTAATGTGGTCACGTATAACTCTTGATTCCCATCGCGGTGATCATATAAAATTATATTTTTACACCAGAGCCGACGAAGCTTCACCGCGATCAATTTCGATGTTAATGGCTGATCGATATTTCGATTATTGGAAGCTTTGGAAGCGTATCGATTATAGCTTTTGTTGCAGCTAAGAGCTCAAAAAAAAAATTTGACCCTATTGTAGGCATTGTAGTCTACGGATTGGAGATTTATCAGAGGTTTAAAAATGGGGGAGAGGATTATGATCTTGTCATTGTTTGGTCTAAAAAGCCTCGACAGGCAAGATGTCCAATTTCTGGAGTTGTTATTTAAAGAGAAATTATTATATTTATTTCGGATACCATGACGGACTCTTACGACGGTATATTTCGGTACATATTCACGCGCACACGTTTGTTTACAAGTCGCTGACCCGAACAGAAAATACTAAGAACGTATTGTTATAAGTGTAACAGTTTATAATCTAGGGCATTACCCTTCTAAAATGAGATATTTGTTTAACAACAATGCTTTGTTGAGCTTACATACAACAATGTTTCGCATTCCGTTGGATTTCCTTACAGGCAATGTTGTTCGCATTGAAGTACAATCACAAGGAGCTAGAATTACATATTTCTGTGTTGAAGTCAGCATACGTTTTGTATCAAACGCTTTATGCTATAATTAATTGATGATCCGAAATGATGATAGCGATGACGATGACGTAAATTTTATCAAAATTCCTATAAAGATGACCCATTTAAAATATGTTGTAACTCACAGTGCTGGCTGGCTATCATCGAGGTAAACAAAAAGTAACAATCGTGTTTACAAGTATGTACTATCGATGAATTTAAAGCAGGCTCTGATAACGTAGGCGTATAACTAACTCCAGCTTGAAATTAAATAACGACTGACAAGATGTGGCGATAGTGCGTCGCCGAAGGAACCGACTACGAGTGAATAACTATCATGTACCCGGCCCATTATTAACCGTGGTTTTACAGATTATCACAGAGGTATTGAATTACAAATAGACGGTGGAATGGAAGATGTATTAGCTCTGTGCAAACAGCTGTGTCATCTGAGCTTGAACGATTTTCTATCATGGGATAAAACGATAAGCTCCAAAAAACTTGCGTGTTTGCTTAGTAGATTGGAATCTATATAAGGGTATTTTATAAATACCGTGACAAAGGTCGAGGGTTCAAATCCTGTAGGAGCTCGAGCTTTCGGTGAAGGAAATCAAACCACGGTGATAGGGTGCCCGCCTGATTAGCTCCCATATGTATGTCGAAAATCTGTCGCCAAGACCCTCTCGATGTGTTCCTCTGGCTTTGATAACCGATTCTCTTCTGAGGTTTGTGAGTTTTTGGTCAAACCCATCCATAGCAAAAAATACGGCTAGCTCATCTTTATCTAGTGACTATCAATAATAATATCTTGAGACATTCTTCACTCACATCAATGAGAAATTCTTTCTTACATTTCGCAGAAGCGTTAACCTTTTACGCTTTTACAGAAATGTCTTTTAAATATTTTGTACAAGAATTCTTACGTAACTGTACCTGAACACAAATCTCGGAGCAAAACATTCGAGTTAGTAGAAGGATGGCCGGATCACATACGATACGAGATGATGCGATAATCTTGTTATTTATTTATCCTCTCCATGCCCTTAATTAAATGTGGGCTTAAGTCGAGGAACGTACACTAATACTGACATATTTGATGGTATTTATTTTGGGGCTGCACCATGGATTCCTCTCAGAGCTTAAGCCTCGCCTAATGATCCCTTTCCGTCTCCGTTTATCTTTAAGGGATCTAAATGTTTTTATATTAATGTGTTCAGCGTTACATATGGATTTTATGATTGAGCTAGAAATTGGAATGCTATATTAGTACTACATCTTTATGTTGTTCCACGTCGGTGCCGCGAGATCAGTCTTTATTATGGGGTATCTAACACGTTCTGAATAGCATTTAACTTTTCTTTTTCATATTCAAAATGGAGTCAGCATCTCATAGTAATTTTCCTATTTTTGCTTTTATGTTGTTGCTCTTCTGTTTTGTTATTATTACTTGTACTTTTGTAGTGGCGATGTTTTCAAACGTATAGCGGGATGCGTGACGAACATATGCACAGTTTTTGCGGTGGAGCCGCTCCAGCCTGCTGCTCTATTGCCTGCAATTTGTCTGTACGTGCGAAGTGGGATTGCCTTCCCTAATTGCAGTTTGTGCACACTGCGCCGACCATTTTATTTACTTCGTATTACCTCTCACGTCGAATTTACTTCTCGGAAATGGTCAATTTGTCAGTCGTGCTTGGTAATGTTTAATGTGACTTGATTACCCCGCATTTTCTCAAATATTACCTGCACTTGAATGTTTTTTTCAGAATTTATTTTCTTTAGTTACTATTATGATCGGGACAACACAATAGTGGGCAACACCATAAATTGGAAGTTTAAGTTGCCACTTAACGCTTTTCCATGTAGGATGTGTTTTAATTCTCGATAATCTGTTCCTATTAGGGTCCCGCGTTGTTGGACGCTCGTGGGAGTTACGACTTCACTTATAAGGTATTAAAATAGCCGCCGACATTCGTCGGATTGACTCTGAATGGCGAATATCGGAGGTGTGCTCGGTTCGTGGTTAACTCGAGGGTACACGTCGTTTTTTGTTGGGGCACAGGCGCAGGCGTTGCAAACGAAATTACGCCTCGTTCGGCGCCGCGCGGCCGCACCGACTCTTCTTTTTACATCGTCCGCGTCGAATTTTATTATTTTTATTTAACACCTGCGCTCAGTAATCTGTATTCGACGATCTCCCGAACGCTTAACTCTTTTTGGGCGTGTTTTTGTGTCGGGAACGGCCCGATTTATAGCGTTGGAGTTTTGTCGGTCGGAAAGTGTCGTTTAATTTTTCTTGTCGCACCGTTCACAATCGATTATAGTTGCTCTTGATTAAAATTCTCAGTTGCGTGGGCACAGGCACAGAGCACGAGCACATTCTATATTTTTCAAAAATGGTATCCGATCAAGCTGTTATTGACGCGTTACAACATTCGTGTTTAGTTTATATTTCAACAGCGATTAATTTGAATCATTATTAACATTTATTGTATCTAATAGAAGGCAGCAGACACTCATTCAAGCTTATTTGAATAAAGGGTCAGTTAGTTTTTTTTACTACATATCTGCACGATTGTCTCGCTTAAAGTTGACATGCAGAAGCGACTCTAAAGATTTTAAATGTTATACTAGATATTGTTACAATAGAAGCTGTTTTGAAGAGTTGATAAATGCTAAAATTGATGCTTAGGTACACATGCGCCAACCTGGGTTAAAATTTTAATCATTTAACCCGAAGTAACATAGCCCAAAGCACAAAGCGCTAGTGGTGTAGCATGATTAGCCGATCGATCAGCAAAGTTAAGCTACCACCGTCGTGGTCGGTAGGTACCTGGATGGGTGACCGCCTAGTGGTATTTCAAATCGAGCGTTTCCGTGCTTCGGAAGGCACGTAAAGCCGTTGGTCCCGGTTATCACTTAATTGTGATAGTCGTTAAGCTAGTTGGATGCCTCCTAGGCGGCTTGAAACATTCCAACAGTAGGTTGACCACTATCCTACCTCCACCTATCCGCAGTGGGCATGCGTGGTGGAGTATTGCCCATTCCTTTTCACTCTCATTTGTGAAAGGAGGCCTGTGCTCAGCAGTGGGACATTATAGGCTGATGATGATGATGACATAGCCCAAAAGCAGCTTTAAAATAGAATAGAATAGAATGATATTTATTTGACAGCAATAAAACATATATTACAAACAATAAAAAATAAAGAATTTTTTTTTGTAGATAAGTACTTATTTAAAAATACAAAAAATAATAATAATACAAGTGCTGTCAAAAAATGACTTACATACCATAGGGTTATGTGAAATGTCGGGCTAAATGATATAAAAATTAACCCAGGTTGAAGCCGGGCCTTAGATACACATGGACTAGCCTCGTAATACCTCGATGGTTTTCAAGGAAGCCACTGAAAAATTATCCATTGGTACGGAATTTTCCAGTCAAGTCGGTGAAAATTAAAATAATTCTGAAAACGATACTATAAAGGATCTATGAAGTTCTAAAAACGTCAGGATTTTCTTCTGACCTATATTATCGATGGTAACCCTAGCTAGCCACAATTTTAGGTAAGAGTTATAGTTGTAATAATATTAGAATATTAATTAAGCCGCTCGTTACGCGATAACCACGGGTCACGAATGTTAGGCGCCGCCGCCTTTCAATTACTGCCAAAAAATACGATATTGTGTTTATCGTATTTTTTTCTCAGAATTAACACCATTACATTTGTCGGCATAGGTGACCGATTTTTGACCCGACTGATCCGGAAGGAGGGTTATTGTAATAGTGTTGATTAGAAGTGCCCTTTTTGTCGTTACTTTTCATCGAAAAAATGATTGTATAATTGAATAGGTATATAGAAATACAAAAAGTAAATTACGATATGTAATTTCTTAACTTAAATTTATTTGAAATCGGATTTAATATGCCTAACTCTAACGCTAGAAGTAGAGCTGATGCATAATCGAGCTGCTACTAAATATAAACGATCGTAGTTAATATGCTATTATTATGATAATGATAAAACATCCCAACAATCACATACTTTTTGGAGCAATATATCAATAAATTATTGCAAGGTGTAATTATTAAAGTCACTGCTGGTCCCATATCAACCCGGGTTACAGAAGTTGGGAACTTAGCAGGTACACTGCACTGTATGTATTTAGATAATAGCAGGGTTGAAGCGGCGCCGGCGCAGCTATCGAGCCCACCGCGTGCCGGTAGCAATTAACGTTTACATCTATACAATTATTGATATGAATCTGATGTTATAAAAAAATAAGAGGACCAAAGACAACGTCTCGACTGACCTTTTCGGACGAACTATTGGTTTTGTTTGTCTATGGATTTAAATGGTGGTTTGATGTACGGAGACTAGTTAGGTCTTCCTGATAAAATTAATTAGATCTTAGTTATTTGTTTCCAAGGTTTTAAAATTATTTTCATTATACAAGCAATTCATGCGACAAACGCATGGATTAAAATCTGAAATTTTGGGATATGTTTTTGATTAATACTGTATCAAGATTGTTCAGTAAGTCTCTTAAACCCGAAATAGGATTCATAAGCTATACAAAGACTTTTCTAAAGCGGATAACAAAAGCTATATACCTGGTCATCATCCCAAAGATCGGTATTTCAATTCGACCTCGAAATATAAAATAAAATCCCAAGTTCAAAAAAAAGCGCGGCCCCGTGGCGCCTGCGCCGCACCTCGGACATCCACACGAAATTTACAACGACTAGTCTTATTTCTATAACAGGAGGGTAGATTTTCGAAATGACTGAATGTAAAAGTAAATTTGTCATCCTATAAATCATATAAGCCTCACAATACCCCAAGAACGCGTGTTTTTACACTATTATATCAACGAAATGAATAAATATATGAAGTTTTTAATGGCTGATGCTCAAGTCGAGGCACAGACGTAATATTGATTGCTAATTGTGAGCGACAGAATTTAGGCTAAGATAGTTTTTAAGTTATTTGTAAAATATTAAATATAGTTATTTGTTTTTGTGTTATTTATAGACCCTATAGACATAAATTACTAGCCATTAAGTTGTATTATTTTTAGAAGTACGATAATAAATGGGTTTCATTGTTGTAGTTCTCATCCATAGTCCCGAAGCTCATAAAACTTCTTACGCAATATATTACTGTCTAGGAAGAGGTACAAAAGAATCCTTAAGAACAATAGTTTGAGTTAGGTCAGTTAAATATATTTTGTCTTTAAATTGCTACAGTAGCGGAAATAACATTGTGAACAAAAGAAGCATGGCGCCGGCGCGCGCGGCGTGGCGGCGCACGTGTACAAGCCTATTTCACGTGTGGAAGCTTGGGTCTTAATTCTGAATATTTTACGCGCCAAATATGTTGGCGCCAAATCAGAGGGGCTACAATAATTATGCAAGCGGCGTCTCTAGATTTTGTATAGTATTCCACAAATAAGAGGAGCTTCTATTAATGTTGTATGATGTAAGCTACCTCTAGATATTTTGTAATTTGTGTTGATATGAGACGTCGAATCATAGTGCTTGCATAGATATTGGCCAGCTAAGAATCGTATTCTTATTTTGTAAGTGGCGAGTCCCTCTCGATTCCTTATGATTTATAATGTTATACTAATTATTAAGAATGTTTCTATTTTATTAATGTGTGTACCCTATTGTAGTATAGTTGTTTGATCTTGTACGACTTTAGTCGGTAATATGTTATAGAATAAGGTTGAATTTAGGTAGGCAATAATAAAGGGTCATTTCTTGTGGGCGGAGACTTCGGGAGAGGAACATGTGGCTATAAATAGATGTAGCGTCCCTTCAACGGGCAGTTCTTGAGCAGTTCTCGGATAGTTCTCGTTGAGTTCTCGTTCAGTTCTCGTTCTCGTTATAGTTTGAATAGTCATACCATATAGTCGCATGTTTTAATATCTCGCGAAGTCTCTCCATCCTGACCACCAATTTCCTTATACAGGTGTTTTATTTGTCTTTATTGGCATTACCCTGGTATCTGGTAACTCTCAGTATATTCGTTAGTGGTAAACGATTTGTGAAGGTAATCTGCAGCGATTCATTGAATTAGTGTATTGTGGAGCTGCTGCTAAGCTCCGTTGATTGTCCGGCATAGATTGGTGAATTACCGTTTGCCATTTCTGTGCTGAACATTAAATGGTCCTTCGAGCCGGATCGTTGTAGGTCGCCTTATTTACCACTAGAGAGTCCAGACCAGGGACTGGGTGAATTGGTGGTTCAGAGAAATAATAGATTTGGAGAATAATGGTATTAACGAGTTCTCAATGTGGTGTTACGGGAGTTGCGACGGTATCGCCCGTATTATCACCGTCGTCGTGCCATGCATTGCGCAAGGCGTCCCTGCCATCCGCCGCAGGCAGGTCGCGTAAAATCAAAAAACAAAAAGATCTAGCCCGAGCTCGATTTGAGCTAGCTGCCGCTAAGGTAGCACTGCTCGAGTCTAGGTATACAAGTGAATCGGACAATGAAAGCGACTCGAATGAAATCATATCGGTACGTAGTAGGATGTGTAACATAACGTCGGTAGCAGACGCTGCTCCTCGTCACGAATCACCCCCGATATCGCGTACTTCATTGGTAAAAGCGCCATCCGTCGTAGGCGCGACGCAGGCTAGCGCCGCCACCGCGACCATAGGCGAAGCCGAGGTAGGCAGGCTAGCACCGGCCGTCCCCGATGTACCGTTCCGGGCCCTCACAGTTGCTCCCATGTCCAGTAGTTCAGTGCCCTTGAGAGGCATGGCTGGCATCACAGGAGCATCCAGGGCCCCGTTGGCAGAGCAGTACAATGGTAAGTATACGCACGCTTTTATTGAAAGGGATTTAGTTAAGGAAAGTTCCCAGAAGGGTGATAAGAAGGCGGTCGCTGATTCACAGGCGCGATTTGATATAGCCGACCTCGCCACTGTCAGATTACAGGAGAGTCGAGCCGGCTATACGCCTGTGAAACCGCCAGATTTATTGATCGAATCCGAGGTAAGTAAAGGGCAGGGCCGCGTGTCTACCGCGTCTCAAATCCCGCTGGGCTGTGTGTTGCATGGCACTCACTCCGCTTCGTACCCGTGCAGCGCCACCGTTGATAAGGTGAGCCATGATGTGCTACGCTGCAGGGACGAAGAGTTTGAGCGCCTAGATGATAGTAAGCAACAATTAAGCCTAGAGAATTTGGGGGTTGAGTTGCGGCAGCCGTGCAGTGAACCTAGAGCCAGAGCTCCAAATAACTTAGATTACACGGCGCGGGAGATTAATAACAGCGACTACAAACTCTGTTTGCTGTTGCTTACGGATGACGAGATTATTCTGGACGACAAAGATGCCACACTCAAGCGCCCGATAGGCGATGAGAGGCAATGTGCTGAGAACGCCGAGTTACAAACGGCGAACAAGAAGCAGGTTAATGTAATAGTTATAGGTCGATTCGCTCAGATACGTCACTTTAGGGTATCTCACCCGGTAAAGTCAGGTAAGTTAAAAATTGTTTATGATACGGCCGCACGTGCTAAAAATATTTCCTTTTATGATATGCTATTGACCAGCCCGAATTTATTGAAGTCACTACCTGGCATGTTACTGGTAGCGATGGCGGCCGATACAAAGGATTTGTTTTTGAAAATAGAAGCGCATGCGGTCGACCCAGAAGTATCACAGTCTATACGGCGGGAGAACCCGACGGACAAACAAATGAAAATGAAAGTGGCTTCTGTTTTGCTTGAAGCCACATCTGGTCCGTGTACCGCTATGCATGATATTGAAAACTATAAGACGAAGCTTAAAGGTCATAAATATCCGGCCGTAGCTAAGTCGATTGTGCATCACCATTGCAGAAATGACTACCTGGAAAGTTTTAATTTGATCTCGGAAACTAAAAATACATTGAAACAGGTAGTGGCGGTGCATGAATGCGGTAATTTAGAATTACCGCTACGAATAATAAAAGAGACCGCTACGTTAAATAGCATGCCTGCCGTGTATACAATACCGATAGATAACAAGCATGGGGTAATGCATGCGGAGAGGTCGTTGGGCGATCCGCTCGGCCTCGTGACGCCGGTTAGTACACAGGTTGATCATATAGTACAATATGTCTGGCGGCACGGGCTCGAGTGGAATAAGCAACCACCCTTAGAATTATGTAAAGAGTGGCTTTCACGTCTCGAGTACACGGCTGAGCTTGAAATATGGCACTGCTACCCCGAATGCGCAGTCGCCGCGGATGCTAAGGTAAACACCTATGAGAATGCTAGCAAAATGTCATACGTGGCGGCAGCGTATTTTAAATCCATGGAAAGCTCAGGTGTCAGTGTGGTGTCGATAGCCGCAAAGAAAAAAGTCACTTCGGTGAAAGTAACATCGTCATCGCAACTTGAGTTGCTGGCCGCTGTTTTAGGTGTAAGATTTGCTTGCACGGTAGATGAGCCGCACGATCTAATTGTTGCATGTTGCTTTTACAGGGCTAGCTCTCAGACGGTATTGACATTGAAATGGCTGGGAGCCGACACTAGGACTTTCAAACCATTTGTGGCTCACCGAATGGCCGAGATTGAGATCGCGTTATTCAAACGTAGACGTAGAGTTTTTACATTGATTGCCGCTGACGATGCCACCCGGCGGAAGCCACCGGAATACAGATGGTTTGAAGGTCCTGCAGTTTTGCATAAAGCCAAACATAAATGGCCGGAAAAGGTAAATATAAGTTTATTGCCGAGCATCGGCGAGGAGCGTTTCTCGTTTTTGTTACGACATATAGTGGCCATAGTTTGGACGTCACTAATATTTTTGTTGTTATGATAAAATTATGTAATCGAAAATCTATGTCCACCGTCAGAGAGGGAAAAGATAATGACGATGACCCCGCGTGGCAAACGTTGGGTCAAATTAGTGCTGCAATTTGTAACTGTTTGATGTGGCACTCTCTGGCGGCGGACGCGAACAATATTAATGTGTGTTTGTTATTTTTATTAGTAGTTATAAATGTATGTGTCAGATCAACACAGGAAAATTATTTTGCCGCCGAGCTGAATGTGCTTGGCGGAGGAGAGTCGCCGGGCGATCAGAACCGACTGCGGCAGCTCGTCATGGAACGAGACAGGCGCAGTGTTCTCCACCTCAAACCGCGTGTGCTCGCCGGGGCCAGTCTCATTGCTGGCCACCGCACGCCTACGGTCCCATGCAGGGACCATGCCTACGTCCGGCTTGATGCCGACTGGGCCCACAGATTGCTCCACCATGCCGGTGTCGAAACAGTCAGATTCAAGGTGTGCCAGTGCTGTTGGGTCGTATGCTTACGACCTCCTGTGCGCACCGTCATCACTCGATGTCAGGCCTGCCATCTCCGCAGCCTTGTGCCTGCCGACCTGTCGATTGGCAATCAACCTGCCAATCGCCACGCTCATCGCCAGTGCCCACTCAACTACGAGGGCCTGGACTTCTACGGGCTGCTCCCAGTGACCGTGAGCCGCCGTCATTACAAGCGCTATATAGCGCTTGACACGTGTTTGCCGGCCCTAGCCTGGTATTCGGAGGCGGCCGCCTCACTGTTGGCCAGCTCTGCCGACTGCACTCAACGCCGCTCTCATGACAGCGTGCCAGGATGCGCCATTATCGTTGGGCGGGCGTCCGAGGTGCCGCTGCCAGGCACCGTTAACGGCGTCAGCTTCTATGTCCAGTTCGAGCTGCGGGCTGCGCTGGCAAACCACTGCTGGTCGCGCTGTAAGCGTGACTACTGCAGAACCGGCGGGAGCCCCGCGAGCGCAGCATAGATCTATGTGTTGAATCAATGTTTATCCCCGGCGAGTAAGATGTGTGACCCCGAGGATTGATAGCGCGAGAATTCCAAAGATAGTGTTATCGTATTGTGAAGTGAAATTGTGTAATTGACTGTGTAAATGATAGAACAATCAGAACAAAAGTTGATAGTACTCCCAACGTAACCGCTCACCACGTAGCTAAGTACAGCGTGCTGTACGGGCGGGAGTAATGTGAGCGACAGAATTTAGGCTAAGATAGTTTTTAAGTTATTTGTAAAATATTAAATATAGTTATTTGTTTTTGTGTTATTTATAGACCCTATAGACATAAATTACTAGCCATTAAGTTGTATTATTTTTAGAAGTACGATAATAAATGGGTTTCATTGTTGTAGTTCTCATCCATAGTCCCGAAGCTCATAAAACTTCTTACGCAATATATTACTGTCTAGGAAGAGGTACAAAAGAATCCTTAAGAACAATAGTTTGAGTTAGGTCAGTTAAATATATTTTGTCTTTAAATTGCTACAGTAGCGGAAATAACATTGTGAACAAAAGAAGCATGGCGCCGGCGCGCGCGGCGTGGCGGCGCACGTGTACAAGCCTATTTCACGTGTGGAAGCTTGGGTCTTAATTCTGAATATTTTACGCGCCAAATATGTTGGCGCCAAATCAGAGGGGCTACAATAATTATGCAAGCGGCGTCTCTAGATTTTGTATAGTATTCCACAAATAAGAGGAGCTTCTATTAATGTTGTATGATGTAAGCTACCTCTAGATATTTTGTAATTTGTGTTGATATGAGACGTCGAATCATAGTGCTTGCATAGATATTGGCCAGCTAAGAATCGTATTCTTATTTTGTAAGTGGCGAGTCCCTCTCGATTCCTTATGATTTATAATGTTATACTAATTATTAAGAATGTTTCTATTTTATTAATGTGTGTACCCTATTGTAGTATAGTTGTTTGATCTTGTACGACTTTAGTCGGTAATATGTTATAGAATAAGGTTGAATTTAGGTAGGCAATAATAAAGGGTCATTTCTTGTGGGCGGAGACTTCGGGAGAGGAACATGTGGCTATAAATAGATGTAGCGTCCCTTCAACGGGCAGTTCTTGAGCAGTTCTCGGATAGTTCTCGTTGAGTTCTCGTTCAGTTCTCGTTCTCGTTATAGTTTGAATAGTCATACCATATAGTCGCATGTTTTAATATCTCGCGAAGTCTCTCCATCCTGACCACCAATTTCCTTATACAGGTGTTTTATTTGTCTTTATTGGCATTACCCTGGTATCTGGTAACTCTCAGTATATTCGTTAGTGGTAAACGATTTGTGAAGGTAATCTGCAGCGATTCATTGAATTAGTGTATTGTGGAGCTGCTGCTAAGCTCCGTTGATTGTCCGGCATAGATTGGTGAATTACCGTTTGCCATTTCTGTGCTGAACACTAATGCTAATAAATGTATTTAATTTGTGGGTTGACGTTTAACAAATTGCAAGAACATAACTGACCTTTGAAATGTCTAAAATAATACAAAAAAAATGACAACGGAAAAAATCTATTAACTTTGCAATCGCAAGCAAGATAGCTAAAGTTAGTAAGCAGTGCACTAATGGTAACTAAATAAAAAATTGAATGTCCAAGTTGTATCGTTCGTAAATACAGTTTTATAAGAGAAATAATCATGTTTAACGTCATACATTACTTTTATTACAAGATTAATAGATCGAATCAACTTTAAAATATTGTTGTTTGTCAACGGAAAGAAGTTTATGTTCACCAATTACATAAAAACTCAGTTAACGACTCCTTTAGAAATAGCACCCAATATTTTTATAGCTTTCATATGTATTTTATCTTCAACTCAAATTAGTATGATTCCTTCGATCATAAATATTATTAACGTTCGCGGTGTTATCCTCTTCGTCGGTCATATCAAAGTTTTAGCTTTTTTCTATCACACCCATAGTTTTTGCTAACAGCCATTCGTTATGCAAATCTTCCAAAAAATGTAATTAAAGAGGCGCCTCAAAGACTTGGATTTATTAATCGTTCCCCGGAAACAACACTATGGGGAATTTTAATCGATCGTTTAGCTTCAAATTCGTTTCACTAACTTAATGCTAATGTAGGTACCAATGTTTTAACTGACTATTAATTCCACTTGATGGCATTTGGGGGTATTAGAGCTTTTTCTATTATCATCACCGGAAACGAAATAAGGTATTCCATTTTAAATTCACGTAACTGTTATTTAATGAGCACTAAAATGTTTATTGTCATCCTCACCGTCAACAACACGGCGCGTTTCAACATGAAAGCTTTCTATAGTATTTTTTTGGGCTATATGTACTTATGTATTTAATGTATACAGGCAATCAGTATAGTATTATTCTTAAGCGGGATAAGGTATTGGAGATATAATCCATTTATTATCTGTATATAAATTTGGAGTGGTATTGTCCGGAATGATACACGAGTTGTTTGATTGACGTCTGGACGGGTTCGTTAAGCCTCTCTACAAAAGGGTATGTGGGCTGTGTGCCATCGTATCCCGTCTCAAAAGCTCTCGTAAATAATACAGTCTCATCTGCATTTACGATGTGTGATATTTCTTGTGGTTCGGCTAAAATTATTTTATATGGTTCTACACAGTGCTCTCTTTTTATAGTTTCTTCTATTCTTGTGGTTATCAGAGTATTGAAAGAATTTGCGTGGTCTGATTGAGACTATCTATAAAAAATTGCCTATGAGTATCGCACAAGAATACTCGTGGTTTTACGAGTTGTCCTATTTACGCTGGTGTTGTTATATTTAATCAGCAAGTGACTTCTTTCTTCACGTTTCTTATCTTTTTTTTATTATACACAATAAAATAAATAATTAAATATAATCTAGCTAGATAGTTACACCAAATATTTTCCATTGGATGGCGTCACCACTGGACTTTGATCGCGATTCGAATGATTCATACTAAAATTTACTTCTCTCATGTTTTTCTAAAACACAAATAAAACCGTATTAACATTCCCGTCCGAGTTAAATCTGTGAAGTTTACTCAGGTTTACATAGCAGATGTTTTATTAAGGAACCCAGAAATGATATTATGTCAGTCAGCATGATTGACGGCAGGCGCCTCGCCTGCGCTCGCGTCTCTAGGCTTCTACCATGCTATACATTGGTTCTAGTCTCGTATTATGATAGCTCGATAGCCCTGACTAGACTACAGCTTTGCTTTATTGATTGATCTTTGATTTTCTGTAACTACAATTAGATTTTCTTATAAAATTAGTCATGAATAATAGCGAAAAAGAAATGATAGAGTTATGCAGTTATTGTCTCCGTCCGTATCGTAGCTGACGTATTTGGTCATAATCTACAATTCCTTCTACCGCTAACGTATAAGCCCCCTGACAAAGAGAGGTTTAGTTGATGGTATTAATTACATTAAAAATAGGTACCTCCATTATATTTTGAAAGACATGTGCCCACAATACGATCATTTAACTAGTTTCTAAGCCGGTTAGAGAGCGTAGGCGACGCGGGCGTCTTGAAAACAAACTTATGGCACGTAATAAAGGAAAAAAATAGAAATGTCAATTGGTTACGGTTTAATAAATGATTTCCGTCGCACCGTGGCCGCTCAGGCGTCTCACAAAGGGGTCTCATTAACAAAATCCGACACCGAACCTAATCCTTTCGTTAGAGGTCTATTGTGGACCCGACCCGTGCAGGTTATAACCTCAATTCTGTTGGAAATGCTATCAGACTATTTACTGACTTCATACATCATTAAGCTCAGGTAATATTTGTTTTTATAACGTGAGATGTTATTCTTTGTAATTCATAACTATGCGTGGCTCTGAAGAGAGAACTCCTAAAAATATTCCTAACAGGATTTTTTTAGGAGTTCATCTTGAGATGGTATTTAGCGCCTTCAAACTTTGCGTTAGTCTGCTCTGCTAAATTCGATTCAAAGGTGTGGACGCGAAGTATTAGATTGGTTTATCCGTGTTATACGCTCACCCTGGAAGATAAATAAACATATCATAAATAACTATTCTTATCAGCTTATTTTGAATTAAATTGGTACTTATGAATCCTGATCTTAGATACGGTTCAGAACTGATGCACCTCGGAGATGCACGTTATTTAATATACTACGTAGATTATAAACAAGTTGTAGATATTGTCTGATAGGTATTAGGTCCAATTCACACTTTTTGATTCTGCCCAATGTGTGTAGTTTCTTCTGCTAATTGTAATTTTCCTCGCAGTTGATATTCACATCGTTACTAGTGGTAACAAATGGTATTAAATTGAAATCTATCGATAACAAATGCTCTAAATGTCCTTGTCGACGTACTGTTGCGAATTGTGCATCGTTACGGAGCCCAGACGTAAACTGGGTACAATTGAGACGAATGCTCGTTCTAATCAAAGTATGACACACGCAACTAGCACCGAATATTTGCGATACAATTTGTTATTGTCTGATTGGCGATATGATGATCTCATGTTTGGATTAGGTGTCGTCTTGTTCTTGGCAAGTTTTTTATTTGTGTTCGTGACATTGGCTGTGTCGCACCTAGTTAGTTTCTTTCTATATCTACAATGATTAATCTATTCTGTTATCTAAAAGTATTATTACTCAAAACTTCAATTTTATATTGATATCATTTCATCTAACGTTGCCTTACATACTCTCTGTAGATCTTTTTTGTCAAACTATAGTACATCAAGATGTAATCGCCGTACCAGTGAATTGCTTTAGTTCACATCAAATAAACTCAATGATCCACATTTACCCGTTAAAGCTCGAAATGATCTTGAATTTAATAAAGTAGATCGACTTAAAAGAGCAGCAGTAAGCGGCGACATCAAAGCGAGGTTTATCTTACGTTGACAGCTAACAAAATCCTTTTAATTAGCCGGTTGTCTGGCTGAAGGGATCGTTCGAGTGATGCCGTCTCACTCCCACGCCAACGACATTGCCACCTTTTCATTGAGTCATCTTAAATTTTATCAGATAAGGATATTATAATTGATTTATTACATGCTTAAAGGTAACACCTTTTTTGCACCAATTTGTTATTCAGTCAACAGCTTTGCAATATCATCGGTTATTTTCCTTTTCGTCCTCCGGATGTCCAGTATTTTTACAACAACCAGACATAAACAATATGCCGCCAGTCAGGAATAAATATTATTAAGCCAACTGTAAGATATCTCATACATAACACCTACCTTGATTTACTGCGTACTTAGCTACCCACACACAAATGTACCTGTTCACTATGTAGGTACCCGCTCCGAATTTACCTCTCAGCTTTTCTCACGATAATTAGCATTAATTAAATCAATTAACAGCAATTTATTTGTATTCAATTTTTACTTGTATCAGTACTATCACATACATATTACGGCGATGTACAATGTTTGCTCTGGTGGCATTTACTGATTCTTGGAACATTAAAATGTATTCGGCTTCTATGATAAACAATAGCGCTTTCAAAATCATAACACTATTTATTCTGTCTTGTCTCTAATTCTTAGTACACGTTAAAATATCAATCGTACATTGTAGTCGCTCGGTGGTTACCCCGTCCTAATCGCCGCCATTATTATAAGATCTTTCTCTATTCCTTTGTTTTCATGACGACATGTTCATCAGAGGTCTCGTTAAAGGTCTGTTTAAGTTGGTCTCATGTAAAGTTCGCTGAATGAACGTAATCGGTACACTCGTAAAGGGCGGTGTTATCGACTGCGCCCGTCGTAAAAGTCCGCATAAACTTTATGCCGTTGGCTGTATGAAAACATTTGGTTATTTATATATTGGTGGATTTAGTGGCGAGGAAGCCTACTAGCATCCGCTCGGACCGAAATACACGCTGTCCGCGTCGCTAGATTCCGCGACGTCTCGTTGGGTCGACGAACTCTAAATGAAATACTTTACTACAATGATAACATTGGGATCACATCGTTTATTATCTCTAAGCTCTGAATTTTAATCATTATTAATCGATGAAACATCTGCGTTGGATTTATTATTTTTCATGTAGCTACACGACGCCATTATCATATTAATACGTCTCCACTGACCTTATTTACATTACCTTAAAATGTTTTTATATCTCTACTGAATCAAGTCGTTAACCAGTCAACAAAATATTCCGATTAAGTCCATCGTCCCCAAATTCCATTCCTGTACCATTTATAACGTCAATTCACATTCTCCTTTCCGAATGTCAAGTGCTCCGGCACAATTTATTTGTGAAATTACGATTCTCGTATTTTTCTCTCATCTTTTTATATGGTAGAGGTATCGTCCACAAAACATGACAATGCAATATAATTGTTCGAGGAAAATATTGACCATGTATGAATATTAGAAAATGTATCATAGAGTATGATGAATAACAGAAATTACCTACCTACAATACGATTATACTATATACCTAGTGATTACGGTGTACTTTTGTTCCATACTTGATTAACTTATGTCATATTTGATTGAATACTCATCCGCAATAGTTACTCGCTGCTTTTTCCATTTCTCTTTGTTTGTTCGGTACACATTTTGTAATGAATTTTAAAATAGCCTTCGGCTAGCGAGGTTTAAGCTAGAGAATTAAAATTATTTATATTTAACATTAAAATGTTAGTTGCAAAGAAATCATATAGATTTTTGTTACGCGTTACATATTTTATGGTAGAGCATCATAAGTTGAAGATGCTCATTGTGTAGAATGGTGTGAAGTCCTGTGGTGCCCAATTATTCTGCCGGCGGTGGTCGTCGGGCAGGCGCCGCGCCCGCGCCCCCTATCGCGGCTCGCCATCGATAACCGACCGGTTTCTTTTAGCCTCTACCATCTTGATACTCCCGTGCCCGACGGGTTCATTCCAAATTCCTAATCCGTATTTACCGTATGTGTGATTCATTTCACAAATAGCTTTACCTATTTCTTGTTGTGTTTTAACAGGTGCGTTTACTTTACTAACGACCCCACTAATTAGTCATTTCCTTTATTTGATTAGTACGTTTGTTTTTCCGATATTCCTTGTTAACGGCATTTCTTGTCCTCGAGAATATTCACATCGCCACCACGTCAAGTTTATTATTTTCATTCAACAAGGGTTTTCCAGTTATGGACATGTGAGTAACCTTAGTCATACTTGTTTAATCGGCTCCAGCGCCATGTTTAAACGACTCTACAATGGATTACTATACCTTTAAGGTAGAACTACATATATTTTTAAAACACTGTTGTCTGTTTTAATTAAACGCCATATTTGGAATGGTTCCACGCACAGCATACTATGCACAAATTACAGTGCTTACTGCCCTTACTCAGCATATAATTTGTCTGAACCGAGTATAATTACAAGCGCTAAGCGACTCAAAACATTCTCTTGATTAAGTGCCCTCGACTGGTTCTGTCTATGCTCATAAATATTATCATCTAACATCACAGTTTCCTTACGTAGCGAAAAACCTTATCGTATACATCGTACCACGACTCCTAAGGATTCCGTGACTCCAACTTTGGCTTATTTATTTTAAAAGTAGTCATTAAGTACAGCAGCAATTTGGTTCTCACATGACCCCGTTCCGTGGACCGTGAGATAATCGCAAACGGTAGTGCTCAAGCACGTACTAGGTCCTTATTAGGCGAGTAAGATTTTTTCTGTCGCCGTCTGCCTCCATCGTGCATCGGAGTCGAGTCGTGCCATGGGATTGAGTGCGCATGCATGATTCCAATCCAACCATTGCTTGTCGCTACTGAACACCATTTTAGCTTTATTCAATTATGTTGCGCTTCACACACACAGTCTTATCCCTTTTTTGTCTCTCAACGACATTCACTGTTAATCTTGGATAAGGATAGCGTGTTGCTCTTCGATAAAAACCTACTCTTAAATCGGGTTGACCATTCCAATGCCACCTTCGTGGGATCTTTAAACATAAAATGTCATATTATAAAACTAGATGGGAATTTCACGATGCTCGTAAAAATGTTGATTTCTTTCAATGGCAGTTTAAATTTAAAGGTCCTTCGTAACATTTCCAATTTATTAATAAATATCTTTGGGATCATACGACCCTCGTATCCCATAAAAGTCAAGCGTGAGTGTTGTAATGAAATATGATAATTTTCCTCCGTCACTTGTTCGGAGAGAACAACAAAACGATTCGGCGCTGGCGCCAGCGGTCCTGGCTGCGCCGCCGGGTTTTGTTCGACCAGTTTTTATTCCATTCCAATATGGACCATTAAAATGGGCAGATTTTCAACTTCGCGCTTCGCTGAACGACTGTTTACATCTTATTACCCTCTTTGTTCCCCCAGCCCTCCAGTACTTGGCTTACAAAAGCTACTGCTTAGAAAATACACATAAATTTTGAAATATGGTTACTAACCGTCCAATTGCAAAACTAAAGGGTTTGTGCAATTCATAAAAGTTGACCTGACCATAGTGTTGTTTTACGATAAGGACTTGCCTAATCGTGCTTACGATACAAATGTATCTATTGAAGCTAATACGCCACCATTTTTGGTAAGTAATAAAGCTAGTACGGCAACCCGGAAGCGTGGTTTCCTCGCGAATCAGGTCCGATAGTTGATGGAAACCCTTATGAATTATCCAAACGTCTCGGCGTCTCCGTGGCGCCGCGGCCGCCTGCGCGCGCGCATGGGCACTAGTATCGCATCGTGAGCAACAGTAAACATCGCCCGAGATAATAAACGAATGTGTCTGTTTGTTTGCTTTGTGTAAATCTTGTCTGTCATAAAGTTGCAACAGTTGTAACATAATTGTACTTTAGTCTATGTATAAATAATAATGTATTTAGAATTCTTGTCGCGTTTACGGTTTAATTTATTGACAGTTAAGGCGATGCTTTCAGTTAACAATGCCCTATTTACCTTGTTTCAAAATTTAGATCATGGGTATTTATGGTTATACATATTCGTCTATTTTAAATCTTCAAAACTACGATATCACTTAAAATTCCTTGTAAAAAACTGCAGCTAAATTTATCATCCGAGTAAATCCGTAAGCATAATTCATGCTGCCGTATTTGGTATAGTAATCCCATGATATCGATCAGTCCGTATGAGCGAGCTCATTGTAAAAGCATAAAATTTTATTGCTTGTCTTCAAACAAACGCTTGCGTTTATTTAATTTGATTGCAGACCACATAAAGCGTACTGGAATTATGCAGACGTCTGCTGTGTCAGGATGTTTGAAGGATTTAACAAATATGGTGGGTATCTTATACGATCCATTGTATCAGGTAAATTGTTACACTAATTATTTATTTACCAAAAGAACAAATTAATTATATTAATTGCGGCTTTGATTGGTCTGTAGGTGGATGGGTGTATTAGTTACATGAGTTTTGATAGGTTAGGGTGAGAGGCTGAGGTTTCAGTGGAAGTAATTACCAAAAACCATGTACGGTACATGCATAAGTTTCAATATTTAGCACTATAATTACCTGTATCAGGTCATTCCGATGGCGAACATTATAACCTTGTTAGATTTATGTTTGCCTCAAAAAAAAGATAAATTATTTAACTCGCGCCAAAATGCAAGCACACTACACAAAACGCAACAATTCGCGTTCGGTGTCGTTGTCATATATCATATTTAGCGACCGATAGAAACGTTATGTTGTCGTTTGGTCCCATTGCGAGCCGGGCCCAAGCGCCCGGTTGGGTTGGGTTTTATCTTTAGAATTATAACGGATGTGAGGTGCGCACGCGACGCTTTCCCCCTTCAAAACACTAACTACTGGAGGTAATAGGTACCCGCTTTGATAAATTGCCACTAGACTTTCATCTTATGACATTATATCCATCATTTATTTATACTTTGGTTAGTATTGAATGAAATAGTCGTTTATCTCGCGTTTTATTTATTGAACATGACTAGTAGTATATATTTTTATTGAGCAGCAATTCTTTTTCGTTTCTCCATATCTCTTATAAATGATTATTCTTCTATGTGTATTATCTATTGTTTCTGCATTTAGTTGTTTGAGTTTCAATTTGTTATGTTAGGTTATCATCTCATAAGACATTTCTCTACTAACCTCTGTATATAAATGTTGTGTGTGATGCTTTATGATTAATGAATGGCTGTCCCTTTTATGGGTCTGCTAATTTTGTCATTTCATTTACGTACGTATTCAATTTATCGACCGGAAAGGAAGATTTATTATTTGTATCAACAGTAAAATTATTTTTACGACTCGCCACTGTCTCGTCATTAAAACAATAAACATTAGCTTTAGTTTGTCTACAGTATTATTGCCAAGGCACATTATAATATTTATGGTACGTTATTGTAATATATGATAGGTATTGGTACTATCAGTCCATTTTAAGTTACTTGCTAGTCTGCATGATTTGATTTATAGTCTATCGTGAAAGTATTTGTAGAAAATGTATTTAATCTAATTGGCGGATGACCATGTAATTTGCATGTTAATTTTATTAATTTCATTGATAACTGATCTTCTAATTTGTTTTATGACCGCTACTTCTTCGTCAGGTGTCGAACGATGCGATGATCGAATAAACCTGTTCAGTTTAATGATAAATATTGTTATAATCATTTCTTAATTAATTTTTATTGTTTTTAGTACCGCCTTCGTTATTCTCATCTAAATGTTAACTATCTCTTACTGTGCTCGTATTATAAACAATACAAATGTATTATTAGAAATGTGTGGGTGTCAAATGTCAACCCCAGATGTGTTGGCACTAATCGTGTGTTAGCCGGCAATTAACAATGTGGACTGAACGGCACCAATTAGACTTGAAATCAGGACGCGTCGCCGCTTACTACTTGATAATTAATTGTAATTTACACCGCTGGCTCATGAATGGTCCGCTACAATAGTCCTCGAGTGGAATACCTAATGCAACAGCGCCTCGCGGAACACCTTAGTTTGTTTGGTGATTTATTAGCAACGATGTTACTGCCTATTTGGCGCCACTAGCATTCTTGCGAGAACTTTGGCCTGCCATAAAACGCTTAGCCCGCACCTTTATTCGTCTCGTATTTAAATATCATTTTGATTTCTTTTAAATTGACTCTACTATGTCTAGAATAATAATCGTTTTCTTGGTATTTATTATTACTTTTATTATGACTAGAATACAGGTGTTTGTCAAATACTTCAAGGTTTCGCCATATTTTTTTATTTCCCCATTTTTCTGAATCATCATTAATATTCATCGCCACACCTGAGACATGAAATCTGATTCAATAGCAGTAAAAAACACCCAAGTGCGAGTGGGATTCGCGCACGGAGGGTTCCGTACAATAATGATAAACCCAACTCAATTTTGTGGCTGTGCAATTCTTCTATGAAATGAGTTTTACAGTGCGGCCGCCGAGATTTTTTTTCTGACACCTGTTAATATTGGCCATATCACAGAAACGTCTAATCTGATTAAGATGCGACATTCATTCAATCAAGAAAATACTGTGCGATACCAATAGGAAAAATAATGCATTTTTTTAATTTTTATAATATTTTTTTTTTGGTTTTTTTTATGCTACTATCATTTGTTATGATATACCGATGATATATATAGTAATAAGTTTTCTATGACTGAATTTCAACTAGCTACCTATTACAGTTAAAAAGATACAGCCCCGTAATAGGCAGACTGCGTAAGCTTGGAAATGGGGTCCAGTATGGTACGGAATCCTTAAAATATCTGTTTCTATTTAACGATAATATATATCTTTGAAGCCACCTGTATTATTGTCTTGATTCCTACTTGTAGACCTGTTGTTACATGATATGTCTTCGAAACAAATCTAACAATACCACTTTGCCATCATATCCTCAAAGCGATTAACATTTTGTTAATCACCTATTACTTTATCATCGTGCGCTCTATTTTCGTCTAAATATTTCTACTTCATACTCTCAGTGAGTAAATCTGTCAGTTATTGGCAAGTATGCGTTGCGTGCGACAGAATTAAATCTGCAAGAGGTGTGGACGTTCGTGCCTGTGCTTCCACTTTGTGATTAGTGATTGGATACGGACACGGACGGTGAGAGACGGTCCTGACGACTGTAGGCGTGCAATCCGGCTGGAATTCACTGCCTTGAAATACTTGAATGCTTATATTGAAGATTGTTGTGCAGTGGGTTGACGAATAATATCGTTAGGTGTGATCTCACTGAATCGATCTAAACTCAGACATTCAAATCTGCGTTCTAAAGATGTTATGCTTGATCGACCATTTATGATAGCTATCTGAACGGTTGCAGATTGATTTAACAAACCTATGAATGTATAACTTGTTACATTCAATTTCGTTGACAATGACGAATAATCGCAATAAAATTTAATGTTCAATTCAGGTCTATAACTTTGTGCTCGGAGCAATGTCGCGAGCGTTTGTACCGGCATCGGCACCGGCCTCGTGTGGCGCATTCATTGCGAACAAATTTATTGTAATGGCATTTTAAACACCATATTATTGTTGGGTACTTGTTTTTGTACACAGATCTAGCAATAAAATTTATTTAACGACAAACATTCTTAGCGCGGTGTCAAATATTGCCGCCTTCGTTTATCTATTTTTATGCTAAGCAATTGCTTCTTGCTTGAGCGTAATATTTGTTTTATTCCATTCAAGTTACGTCATGACTATTTTTATTATCTTCATTCACTTATGTTATTGCAGCTAAATTGAGCGTACGAAGCAAAAACTTATGTGGATTGTTCGCGTTAGATATATCCATAAGCTTACAATAAAATATGATTACTAACAATGAATGGATGATAGACGGACGTCGTCTTGACGTGTAGGGGAGTGGCCAGTCTGATAAATTGATTTGCGATGTGATCGTCGTCTCGATCGATGCTTCATTTGCATAATGATTGACAACTATTGGCACATGCTAATTAATAACAATTTGGGACTTTCGTTTCTATGGAAGAGTTTAATGTTCATTGTAATGTCTTGTCTGTATTCCCTCACTCCTCAATATATTGTTAATCGCAATTATTAACGGACAATTCTTTATCAAATCAAGATTCTGTATGTTTTATGTGAATCGAGAAAGGATCTCGAAGTACCGTAACCATTACATTTGATGGCTTTTCATAATCAGCTAATTATATTCTAAAAACAAGTTTTGATTTACAATTATTCTTGTATTCATATAAGATGGTACTTGCATCAACATCGAGCTCAACTCATATGGGATATATCATCGCCAATTTGCAAATGAGGGCGCATCCGTCCGTTCAGACTTTGCATTTAGTCATCCCGTAAACACAGATGTCTCTGGAAAGTTTAACAATGTAACCTAAAATTGTATTAATTTGTATAGCCGTAATACATGCGTAAACTACATAGATGACATGCGAGATACGTTTACAGAGTGACCGAGTGTTGAATCGCGTTTAAATCAAACTGGTACACAGATGATAAGTATCAAATGACTCGACGCGCGTGTAGCTGCGAGGGCACATGATTGCACTAATATTTTATGATCGTTTATGTATAACAGCTTAATTGTCTTTTGTATCACTGCAATATATATTTAAAACAAGTGCTTATTTTGGTAATATACCAATCATTGTTTTTATATCAATCGCTGCCAAATGATGCCTTTTCCTAATTATACCATATCAATAAAATAATGGTCCGGCGATACGACTATCAAGTGTAGCAAATTGTATTGAATATGATTCGTCGAATTTTCGTAATAGGTACTGTGTTGACAAAGCATTTGGAATGGTTTGATCGTGTTGTTCTTGATTCGCTGTAATTGTCGGTTAACGATTTTATAATTCCGCTCGGCTATTACATGCCTGTATGTATGACTTCAGTTGAAAACAGCTCGAGTCCACATACGTACGATTTAATCGTGTGTACTCACCTTATTCTGTTGCATATCTCATCAAGGAGTGTCGGTAGTGCATATATTACTACTAGCTCTTTATTTAATGCTTCAAGTGTACCTTTTTGGGCTTCATCTGCGCCTTATTTGGTTATATCTCGAATTGTGTTAATGTCTACAACTTTATTCTTATCTCTCACAATCAGTGGTTTACCTTCTCGAAGATTTTTAATTCATTTATAAAGGTTTAGTGCTTATGTTCAAGACCTTGATCATTTTATTGATGGGGCCGCATTGCATTCAGTTGCTCATCGATGGCTTTATTTGGCTCCTCTTAATAATTTAAGCGTATAAGGGAAGAATAGCTATAATTTTTTATTAGCTATTAATGTTTTTTCATGGAGTCCACTTTTCTCGTGCGCTTATAGTCAACGTACGACCACGTATGAGTCACCGTGGGAAACTAGATCTGCACAATGCGAGATATAATCGATACACCGGCTGAATGACATATCGAATCGTGTTACATTATATCGAGACCCGTTTGGACACGACGCGTTCTGAAATCAACACTCGCGACCGAGCTTCGAACGAAACGCACTCCGCCGGAAATAGTGGTTTACACGTCATGTTATGGTTGGCATCGAGATTGATAAGTTTCCGGTGATACTCTAATCCAGTTTCTAGAGATGATATCTGTTTAATGTGAAAATCGTTCACCAAAATCTATAATTTAGGTGTTGTTTTTTGCTCGGTCGTCCGGTATGCTTTCTTGCAAATTTTTATCCAACCCCAATCTTCATTCTCCATTTTGAGCTTGTTATGAAGCGACTCTTTATTTTTAGTGATCCGTATCATTAATGGTAAAATGATGGGAGCATATCGCTTCTGTATGATGCCAAACTTTTCACAGCCTTTTTTCTCAGAGATCGTTTAAGTTAAATGGTTACATGCAGCTGATGTGTTGCATAGATAGTAGTACTTCTTGAGCGCGAGTTTAATTGAAAATGCTTTTGAACTCCGTAGGGATTATATTTCAATCAAAATACCAGAAAAGACAAAAACTGCCATTATTTTTAGGAACGTTGAATTCAAATGTCTGCTCAGTAAGTTACGGAGGTGAAATGAATGAGTGATTGGTTACGAATAGATACAAACATAAAAATTCAACAGCCTCAGAAATCTGTCATAAGCAGAATGTATGGAATGAAATATGATTGTCGTATTGTTTGTAACGTAACCAAAGCCCAGTTCCACGCTTAATCTATCTTTGCTTTTATAATGTCGTTCAAACATCTGACACATGTTGGACTTGCTAAAAAGAAGATAATGATCTGTGTGAGATTAAAGTTAATCCATTAATCATTTCGTCAGTGTCGAGAAGTGAGTAGAGCAGTCGATGCGCGTGCGCATGTTGATGGGTGCGCGTCGCGTGACGGACAATTTGCAGTATATTGCGGCTACGTAACCCCGGTGCTATATCAGTTATAATTTCTGTAAGGATTGTCTTGTGTTATTATTTTTCTACTTAAGTTACGGTTAGGTTACTTTAATTTTCACTTATAGTTATCTTAGATTTTTCCTCAAGCGTTAGTGGCCCTGATTCTGTTGTTCACAACTAAACTAATTTTAATGTCACTATGACTTTCTAACAAAGAACATAAGAAAAGGATGTAAGAAATTTAGTCCTGTCAAATTAGTGCAATGTTTGTTTTCAATATAAATTTAGTCGCCATCTATCGCGGTTACGCCTAAATACACGCAAAATAAGACGGCAAAGATTATTTTGACAACTTAAAATATGTTCTATCCTTTTTCAATCATGTTCGTAAGAAAGAGATGAGATGTAACTAAAATTAGTTTAGTGCGATTTACAACAGAATCGGCACCATTATCTTCGTCTTAACAGAGCTTAGAAAGCTAGCGCAAAGTTTAAAACAAGCCATCAATAAATGTTCCAAAAATGAAACGAGCCAATCACGTTTGCAGCGTTAATTGAAAAGCAAATCAACAAGGGAGTAAATATTTTATGCGATGCTTGATTATGTTTTAATCCACAAATCACCTCGTTCTCGTTAACCCTGTCTCAACACGTTAAAGTCGAATTAATTGCCACTGACTGACCGTTCTACCGTTTTGGGATAAGTGATTGTCCATAGTTCTGCAATTATATTTGTGAAAACAAGTTTCGCAACGAAATCTCGCGAACACATTAAATGCAGCAATTAACAGCTACCATAAAAGCAAATCGTCGTGAAACATTACAGGGTTGTATTCGTAAATCTTGTTTGTGAGAGTGAGAGTCTGCTCAACTCTGCTCGTTATGGAATATTTGGGGGATTTAATGTGAATTATTTGATTTTATTTTCAATGAGATCATGTATTTCTGCTCTTTGGCAGTAGAGTCGCTGGGTGTTTTTGGCGTCCATGATGTTGATTTCGTGCCATCAGAATTTCAACGTAGGTTACAGGATTTCATTACTTTTTGCTCTTATACGAGGCTATAAAAGTAAACATGCTACTTTTAAAAAACCTGAATCAAAATAGAAACAAATTCCCTCTGAAATCAATTCACTCACTTACCATTTTATAACGGCTTAATTTAATGTATTAAGCTCTCTCAAATCAGACTTTACCAATTTACATACGTCAATTGATATTGTCTCTCTTGATGATGACGGATGCTTGCTGCAGCCACCCCGGTGATGAGTCCACTATCAGCTTCCTGCGATCATTCAATTAAGTTCACTTGTATGATTGCACGCCTGGATGCGGGCACCGCTCGATAAATGCTAATACAATTGCCCAGGGGGCTGAGATTGCTGTAAATTGATACAACTGTTTGTTAAATGACACACTTCGATACATTGAACACTCATTTTGTGCGTCTTCTATGGCTTGCCTCAGGTCTTTTGTTATATCATACGAGGATTTGAATTTGCAAATGTTAGTAGGTACCTCTGCATAAATATCAAATGCTTCTTATCTACTTTCAATTCTAACTTGGACTTTTAAACCCGACTTCTTCCGAAAGAAAATTTATTTCCAGCAGCCTTTATTGAGTACTAGAACATCTATTAAATGTTTATAGCATATGGTAGTGATCGTAAGTATAAATTGAACATTACAAGGATATCTGAGGTATCTTATGATGTGCTCATCAATTAGTCGTATAAAATATGTAGATTTGCTCGAGTGTCGGGTATTGTGTTACATGGACGATTTACAGCCTTGTGCGCTTCGTGCAGTTGCAATAAAACTAGAAATTACTATGAGACTTGAAATTAATTGTGTTATGAGAGCTTGATAATTGAAAGCTGTTGGTTCAGAAATGATGTTATATCCTGAATCGTAGGAAGATGATTGAAATATTAATATGTAGGGTTATTAAAAGCTCAAATGGATCCTTAATTCCAATTTTAGACCACCATTTGGAATAAGGCAGGTGATCTGCAAACGAGTGATTTAAATAAAAACTGCATCTAACCCACAGATCTAACCTTAAGTCAGTATCAGTATATTTTTTTGTGAAATAAATTCGTTCCTAGCGGTATGGTAACTGAGTAGCTTAAATAAAGGGGATGAGAAAGAAACAATTCAAAATAACGCTTGATTTACGCCCATAAAGCTATTGATAGGTCTATTCTCTCCAAATCCTAATCAATATCTCCCGGCACATAACCCTTCCATTACCTACAATCATTGATTTCACAGCAGAGAAAGGGTGTTCATTTTGAATGAGCATAAGTCCGAATCGGTGTAATTGAGTTTCAGCTTAATTTGAACCTTCCGCCGTATTTTCCACACAATTTCATAAATCAGAGGTGTGGAGTTCGCCCCGGGCACGTTTGTCATTACGTTCACCTGTAATGAAGTGGTGCCATTCTTGGCCGGCCATTTGCCGATCGGTCTTGTCCATTTGTAACAGGATCCAGGTTAAGCTGCACCCACTGACAGCGCTGAACGTGGAATTAAGCTCGATAGTGACAACTTGTGTTAAATTATCGTAATTTATTGCATAATGCGTGGGCACAATTTGAAGGCTTGATGCATTGCAATTTGCTTAAATAACCCTATAGATTGTAATCTCAGTCGTGAATACCGATATTAAGTCTTTATTATTTCCACATAATTATTTCTTTTACTATTTCCTGAGTTTCTTTTTCGGTTACTTTACGTGGCATGCGAGTCTGTTGAAATATTGGAAACTGTTCGCATTTTTGTGGCGGAAAATAAAGTGGTTTTTTTCTGCACCTAAATAGTATTATAGTATATTAACAAGCGTTGTGGCGCTGCGGGTCATGTATAAATCCATTCCACCCATTGTCCTGTCTCGCCTCGCACATAAGTGCACTTTTGGTCGATTCGCCGCGAACAAATGTTCTATGGAGTCGGCATTATATAAGAGATTCAGTGTAAAGATGAAAGATTTGATAGAGGTTACATATATTTCTTGAATGTTTTTCTAAGCAATTAGGGAATTGTCGTTTGCTCCTACAGCAAACACATTACGTAAAATACGTAATAATTACACTGACATTAAAAGTTTGTGTAAGTGATATAATTTTGAGGGAAATTGCAATGCATCTGCGATTATTATAGTGAGCTGTAACATTTCCGATAGTTAATGGCTACGTGTTCCACTTGTTGAAAGCTCCTTGCTTTTTTGTGTTCCACGGCGGTGCCGGGGATCCGACAACATCGCATTAATGGCGTATGTTTTACAATTCCCCCAAGCGAGGATTTTTTGCTCGTTTTCGCCGCAGGACGTGCGAAATTCGCGCCGCGCTTTAACCACAATAAAAATAGCAACTTACAGCAACGACACGTGTATTCATCACTAGCAAAACGATCGCGCCTAAAAAATCCGGATGACTAAGCCTATAAAGTTTTCGGAAGGCCTCGCATTAATAAAATTGTAAAGGTTCCAATAATCCGATTTTAATAATAATATTGATCGTAAAATATCACTGGCGTAAGTAACAACAGACGTGGTGTATCCGACTCGTTTTATTACAGCTTTCTCAATATTTTTATTGATCATCTATAAATCTTTAACTATAAATGCCTGGACCGCGGTTACAAGGTGCAATGTATCACACCAGAGAATTCTTTTGTCGATAAATCACTTCGAGATGAATGCTCGGTTATTAAAACACCCCGCCCCATAACGATCCAAAGCTCCGTCGTATCGATCACAATAAAGTCCCTATATTTATGAAGAAAATCATATTTTCAAAGTAAGTACCTACTTTCTGATTTATAGAGTTGGCTTATAAAGTTACAAGCTAAAGAAAGTGCCGAGAGCCTTAGGTATCTCAAAGATCACAGTACATCCTTTCTGGGAATGAACTAGTGGTCGACATGTGCGCGGAAATGCCCTGTTTACTTTCCGTTTTCGGATTCGGACAACTCCTTTTAAGTCTCTCGTTTATTGCGCCCTATGTACGGATAACAAGGGATTTTGTAACGCTGCTATTTCTGGTATACAATCAAATAGTATCTCCTTACAGTCGGTCGGTGGGTGGAAGTCTGTGAATGCGAGATATGGATTTCGTAACGTTGACCGTTTTGGTGCACTGACATATTTGTAAGGTTTTGTACCGGTGCTGTGCGCTCCGAACTCTCCGCTCTGGGATCGGCACGATAGAGTACGGCTGTGTATAATTTATTTTATATGGTAATACGGCACGCGGTCGGTATTGGTTCAAAGCGAGCTCTTAATAAGGACGTGTCCCCTTAATTCTCGTCGGTGTGGTCACTAGCATTCCTACAAGGGTTTGCTCTCCACATTTTTGTGTGTTCGGTTCTCGTTTTTCTCGTCGGCCATTTCCCACCTCCGTTTGTAGCTGGGAATTTAAACGAGCGTACCGATCTTGATCGCGCCCTTTTGGTCCGTTTTATTTGTGTGCCCGCTCCCGTGCGAGAAAAATTGTAAGACTTCGGACAATTTATAAATAAGCCGGATTTCGTTTACGACATTTTCTTTTTCATGCGTCTGCGTCGACCTGTGCCGTTTTATGTGGTATGTTTGTTCAACAAAGTGACAATAATGTGAACAGCTATGCCTTTGACTCTTTTCGGTGTTCCGACATTTATCTCTTGATGCAAACTTAGGTTTTTATAGCTTTTGTTTGCTGCTTAGTGCTTAGTTTTTCCTACAAATTGGGCAGTATCTGGATGGAAATTTTTATGTTCCAAATGCAGCTCTACAGAATAAAAATATTCACAACTGAAGCAAGTCTTCGGTATCGTTACGAATCCGGTTACATAAAAATATGCCCTTGCGTTTGTTTTGTTTCGTGCACTCGGTCGCGGGTTTGTTTTCTTTTTGGCTCAGGCATTGTGCGATGGACAGCGGATTAACAAGGGCATCGGCGCCAGGGCGTGCGGCCATGGCGGCGGCTGAATAGCAAATGTGTCTCGGTGTGCGGTGGCGACGTATCTAGATGGAAGCTCGCCTGCGCGTGCGCTGCTCCTGTAGAGATGCGCGCGATTGAACGCATTAACATAGTACCGCGCCGTCGACCGTTTTTATAAAACTCCGAATGCATTATATGCGTGCGGCGCTTTTGAAATTCATATTTTATATCATTGTATATTTAAGGCGATGATAGCTCAGTGGTAGTGACGTCGGATACCGAGACGAAGGTCCCGGGTTCGAATCCTACAATGCGCTTGAGCTTTCGGTGAAGGAAAACATCGTGAGGAAACCATAGCACGGTGGTAGGGTACTTTGTAGTACCCGCCTGGCTGGCTACCACCCTCAAGTTGAAAATCTGTCGCCAAGCACCTTTCGGTGTGTTCCGACAGCTGCACTTGAGAGCCAGTTCCTTCTAGGCTTTGTGTGCTTACCACCTTCGGCCGCCATCATCACTTACTATGGTGAGATTGCGGTCAAACACAGGCCTATAAATAGTAAAAAAAAAAAAAAAAAATTGTATATGCTCGGTGCGGGCATGTGTTACCTTCTCTTGTTTAAGTTTTTACTTAGCGGGATAATCCTGTCTCCGGTACGTAGCTGGCTAATTGACACACGCTGGGCGTTGTGCCTTCAAATTGTGTTCAAATATTTGCCGTGTGGACGTGTAAAGCGCACAGCAAACACGTCGTCCGTCCGTCCGTTTGTTTGCTCAGTCCAATGAGCCCAGTGCCTTCTCTGTTTGCCTTCGCCCCACTATCAGTACGTGATCTCTCTGAGACAGGCCAGTTTACTTCATCCCGTGGCTTTTCTTTGTACTCCTTATAAGGAGTGCAATCTTAACGTGAGATCGACGCATTGACACGTATTTGACATAAACAGAGATGTCGATATGAACGCGCCAGCTTTGAGAACACGTTTTGTTCATCATTTGGATTTTTTGACATTTTAAACTGGATTTAAGTAATATTAGTTTTGTTTTAAATTATAAAGTAAATATTTTCTTGTTTCAGGTATGTATTGGTTTTCATATTAAAACATCAGTTTTAACAGCTGGAAATAATGGTAAGTAAAAGATGTAGATACTGATGGGTTTGCGCTTGACTGCAGAACCGCCTGATGGTAAGCGAAGATGTAGTCTAGGGTGGACCGCGCGTTCCCATAAGATGCCTGTTCACTCTGGCCTTGAATAGATCCATGTTATAATTGTCTGGAAACACGAATTAAGTATTCTATAAGCAAGATGAAGCTAACAAAGATGTTTTGGTGTCAGTCAATAATTGATGAGCAACATTAATGAAAGATCGTAATATACGTATTAGTCTAGATTAAGGCAGAAAATGCTTAGATAACATTGAGTTTGTGATTGTAATCTTTTGTATTTTTTACTATAATCTCATCAGTTATATGATGATGTGGTAATACACGCTTCAAGGAACTTGCTCTCAAGTGCAGCTGTTGGAACACCCAGATTTTCAACTTGAGGGTGGTAGCCAGCAAGGCCACCTGACAGCCCAACCTCATAGTAGTCTTCAAACCATCGACTTCAAAAGATTCATTATAACAACGACAAAGAATCCCCCTTTTCAGTAACCCATTTTGTATTCCGATAATACCATTAAATATGTTATCATAAGTGTTGGTTGGTACCTATGTCATATCATAACACAGTTACCTACATCGTTTAATGCTAATGTTACGTTTAATTACTGCGTTACATTTTATTACTAGTTTTACTTGTATTAATTAGGTTATTTATTTATAATGATAAGTATTTTTGTTGTGATATGATAGTGGTAAATTAAAGCCACTGAAACGTTGGTTTTTGATTTCATATGTCAATGTGTTCATGGGATTCAACGAATATTTCCCGTTTTTATTATTTGAATAGAATAGCCAAGTATAATTACCCATTTTTTAATGCCTTTAGCCCCATTAAGGCCGTCTTTGACAACATATATTCACATACTGGTTAATGGAAAAATAAAAATTCCTAGACATGCTAGCTTTTTACCTCGGTAGAATGTTAAGTATTGAGGCGGTATTCTATAAGCGCTTCGCATGCGCTAATTCTCGTTAATTGGCTATAAGGAGTATGTAGAAACCATTCCAGTATTCGCCACCGCCATCTTTCTGAAATGCCGATTTCAACAGTGATTCAATGATATTAATAACATTCAATCCTTAAGCACTCATTACCTCGGAATCATTAAAAGCAAGAGAAACACTTTAAAAACTTCTTGCTATTCAGATAATGATACAAAAAACGAAAGGTTATCAGAATCAAATGACATGGAGTTCCTAAATATTGGAAGGGTTTCCAGTACTTACAATTATTGAATTGAATATAGGCATCCCCGCCAAGCCTTGTCTCACTGACCTCTCAGTTGGTCTTGTCAGCACTTTGCCAAAACCGGGTCCTTTAGAAAAGGTTCGCGCGTCGCGTTCGTTGGGTTAAATCTTATTGATATCTGTATTGTGAGATTAAGCTTTGTCGGGTTTCTTTGTTTTCTGATGCTTTTCAATGATCTTAGCTTCTCAGTTACTTTGTTAATTAGTGCCATGGAAGATCACGAAAATATTCCTTTATTGATAAATCTTACGAGATTTTATTCACTTGTAACCAATTTTCATAAGATATTCTGAGCGTATTTCACTAAAAGCTTATTCAGGATCTGTTTATGCTAATGTTTAGATCTAGCTCAAAACTGAACGATATCTATACAAACGATTGCGTATTCTCCAAACGTAGGGTAAACAGAAAGTCTATATCTAGTTTTTACCGAATTACTCTGTCGTCTACATGAGACGAATCAGAATACACCGAATTACATTTCATCAGACACATCAGAAGAATTATCGCACTAACTCTCCTCGATTAAAACCAGAGATAGAATTCTAGATCGCAGTAAATAACAGAATTCAATGGGACGTTCCTATAAAGGAGTAAAATGAGCGGCGATGATCACTTCGCATCAAGTGATTTATAAGGAAAAAGAAAACATAAATATTGGTTTTTTGGCTGTGCTCCCACATTAGGTCACGCTGTGTCGTGGGAAACACGCTCTTGTGAACAGTTATATCAGTGCTGTTTACAAATAACATATCTTTCTCTAAACGTTGTCACAAATCCTTCTAATTTTAAAGTATTTGATGATCCGCCTAAAAGTTTATACGATTTGTTCTCACACGAAGTTAACTATATTTTATCTGCAGACAGATATCAGCAGCGCTTGGTGTACAAAAGCTTCAGTTTCCAAACATACATTAAGTAAAGTCATTTCAGCTCCCAGTCACATAGTAATTGTGTCCGGTACACTGATACCGTTGCAAAATGCAAATGACTTGCGATGATAGTCGCCCTGTACAACCATCTCTGTTTTTGAGGTTGCCTTATCACTTAGATCCTTAAGTGAGGATAGAGTGAATGAAGATATAAGAGGTGTATTTGAAGAATTAACAGGAGATGGTATGAATAAAATAAGGCGAGGGAGATGATGACATTGTTAGATTCTGAAAAGATATAATTATTATGCTGATGCTTTTACTGTAGTTGTTGATGTGTGGTATGATTGAGTGAATGAAGATATGAGAGAGAGTAGTTGAGAAATCAACAGGAGATGGAAGGAATCAAATAAGGTGAGAAAAATGATATTGTTAGCTTCTTAAAAGGAATAATGATATATCTCATAATGATGCGTTTACTGTTGTTCATGCACTGGTTCTTAAAGATGACTGATCGATAAACATGTCTTCGATCGAATACACAATCGATTTAAAGGAGATTGAGCAGATTTGGGCCCACTATTGTGTCATCGAGTGTCTTAATCAAATATGATTCGAAAATCAAGTCTTATTTTATTATGTTCACTCACAAAATATTGATATTTTTCTAACCCGAGGATTAAAAACAGAATTAATAACATATTCGCTTGAATTCCTTTACACTTCCGCACCACAGATATCTGAAACCGTACGCAATACGGATCACAGTTTTATTAATATCGAATGTTGCCAGGTGTTAAATTAGGTTTATCGTAGTTAAAAACGAGCTACATATATAGACTTTTTCTGTTGAATAACGCTAGTAATGATGAAACAAGATTACGAGAGTGATATTAGATATATTCGTCGGTTAATGCAGCAGAAATGCGAAATACCTACACATTTTATTGACATTAAATAATAATTGTGTTTGATGCCAATGATTATTTTCCCAACAGTATGTTATGATTAAAATAATAGTAACAAGTACCATAAAATAATTTCTTAAAAGTATTAATTCTTAGTTTTAAGTTTGGCAATCAAATCCTTTTTACGGGGACTTATTTTTGCCAGTGTCGAGTTATATTATAAATAGGTAAGTTTGGCAACTAAATCTTTTTTATGAGGACTTATTTTTGCCAGTGTCGAGTTATATTATAAATAGGTAAGTTTGGCAACAAAATCTTTTTTATGAGGACTTATTTTTGCCAGTGTCGAGTTATATTATAAATAGGTAAGTTTGACAACCAAATCTTTTTATGAGGACTTATTTTTGCCAGTGTCGAGTTATATTTTTAATAGGTAAGTTTGGCAACGAAATCTTATTTATGAGGACTTATTTTTGCCAGTGTCAGGTTATATTCTAGTTCTAGTTACAAAATAAAACATTTTCATATAGTCCGCAGTATCAGTCACCGTCCATAACAGACATATTTTAGTAAAATAGTTGTCATTGTACTAATACTTCTCACGGACCTTTTCAGACAACTTGAAAACTCACAATATGCATAATTCGTTTCACTTCACTAGTACACATAGATTTATCTATATTGGATAAAACTCCACTGATAATATGCAATAAACCTCAAAATACAGGAATTTATGGAAATAAAACTAAAACGCTACGTGACTTTGCAAGTTCCCGCCAAAAAGTCTAGCATACCTATGTTTAATCTTTCGCAAAACATTAAAATGAACACAAATGGATTTTTTTTAGTGGCATTACTGACTTACTACTTCTAAACCATTGAAATACTAAAACAAAGTATGTAAATAACCATTTTTTTGCATTTAATAACCTTAAATTCTGCATCAGAAAAAAGAAAAATACTCGTAAACCCGGGTCAGAAAATTAAAACTGTTTACTGATTATGAAAATATGGTATTTTATCTACAAAATAAAAAATAAATCATTGTGACACAAAAAAAAACGAAGTGGGCCCAACTCCCCTTAGAAAACGGTCATTCTCCTTTCTATTGTAATATTCCATAGACCTTTGATATTATCAAAAGCATAATAGGGAAATATCACAGTCATATTCTGCCGAGGGATAGAGACAACATATCTCTCTCTCTGATGTAGACATAAAATTTAAATTCTCACAGTTATTAACAACACGACTACTGAGTAGTTAGCACTCACAGATGCTAAAACCTTACGTGAGAATTCTCTAATGTTGAAATTATCTCACTTTCCTCCTAACGTGATACATAATTAATTATAGGATAAGTATAGGAAATCTACATAGAAGGTAGATCATTCGTCCCACCGTCACAAGTAAGCTGCTCCTTGCAGAGTTACTTTGTCTAGTAGGTGATGCCATAGGTCTTACTGGGCAAACTTTTGTGTAATTAACATAATTGTTTCTTCCGAGTCTGGCTGTATAACTCTATAGGTATAAGTTACCTGGTTTCCATATTACAAGTTTTACTTGGTTTGGAATAAGGTGGCTGTACGTCACGTGTGAACGTTTGATTAGCAGATAGCAGATTTATTCGTGCTTTTAAAATTGGCCCCATTATAATTTTCTATGAATGAGTACTTCAACCGAGAGAATAAGCCTGTAATAATATTACTAGGATTAGTAATATGACGGTATGGTAAATAGTGATTAATTGTTATGACCGCACAGGAAGGAAGCTATGAATTATTGAAGAACATGTGATTGGACGGATTTACCACGAAGCTGTATCCCGTCGTTGGCCTACATTCGGTTAACTATATTCCTGTACTAGGCGTCTGATGCATTCTAGTTCTTGTTATTATGTTTGTTCTCGAGCGTTTTCTCGATATAAGCTGGCTTTCCCTTTTTGCGTCATACATGTTCCTAGTCTGCTTTTAGGACGGCAATATTTTTAAAGCCATTATCATTGCATTTTATCTTGTCACCTCGGTCTGCGTAAATGATTTGAACTAAGAAATTATAGCCACTCAAATTGTGACCTTATGTATTCAATCCAGGGCATGGTAAAGGACTTATGAACGTTACAAATTGACTCTACGCTGCGGTTGAACTTTATGCTAAACAAATTTCGGTGTGTTTCGGGTGTATCGGACATAACAGCCAGTTCCTTTCTAAGTTTTCCTTTATCTTATAAGACTCTTTCCTTACTCACTAATATTATAGTATAACTAAAGGTAGCCATTAAAATTACTTGCACCCCTTTACTTAGCTACCGTAACTCGTATAAACTAGAAACAATGCAGATAAAATCTATAATAAAGTCCAACATTGCAGCGGACAAACTGCTTAAAGTTATTCCAATCTAAAGGCTAGAGCGGCGGTCGTGCCTCGTGCCTCACGAAACTATTTGAGGCATTCACCTATTGAAATTTATTGTTAACCAGCCGTATAGCTTTGTGCCGACGTCATCTTTGCTTTTAATATTGCTAAATTATATCCTCTTCTTGCCCTTTACTAAGTACCCGTCGAATGAGGAATTCCTCCTGGAACTGTTTCCCTATATAATTAGAACCTTCTAATCTGGTTTCTAACATAACCTTTCCCCAGGCGTAGTAGACCTTTCACTTCCCCAACTACCTCCGTCATAAAATAAATCGATCGATCCATAAACATATCTAAATAAGTGGTTATAAATACAGTTAGTTTATTTACTTCAATAAAAACTACAATAAATCTAATTTTAGCGCTAAACTAAAATTGAAATCAATATGTAACCTCTAATCGTTGAACTGTTAAGGATTTAATAATCGCACTAACATTTGAGTACTGGTTTGAGGATGAGAGCATAGTGCCGGTAAGTAGCGATCTAAGCGTTTTCAATGTTTTGTTACACTAGCTCGTCATCCAATCAACTTTCTGTACACTGAAAAAAATGAATTTGACGACCAATAACCTAAACAGAGTGACTTGCGAACTAAACTTACAAGTGACAAAACTAGTTTTTGTTCGTTACTAAATTATTTGATTAAATGTAACTAAAGTTAGTTTCCCGACAACAAAACGTCAACTTACATAACTAGTTTTGTAGATGTAACCATCCATAGTTGTATTTTCATTATATTTGAGGCGATTTAGTTCATTAACAAAACTAAACAAGGGATGACCCTTGTAAATGCGCTGTTAAAAGTGACCTATTAGGATGACCTAATAGGTCACTTTTAACAGCGCATTTACACCTTTGTGTCGAAAAGAGACAATCATAATGAAGTGGAGCAAAATCTAATCCTGCTGCGCTGAACACCCTCTCCACACACTTCATTATTCAAGTTAGTAATCTCCTTGTAGGCACCAGCTAGACAGATAGGTTCGCTACCGCCCATCACCAAGCACCCTATCAAGGTGCGGCTTGCAAGCTCACAGGCGGGCGACAGACCGTGTCATGGATCCGCTGAGCCGATCTAGACCACAGCACTATCAAACTCCCTGCCTCACTGCCGCCTCAGTCCGCTCTACATAAGTGCGTTGAACCTGACGCTTGAATGGACACACCGGATTCGGATCTGGGCGAATGCAATCAATAAATCTATACTGACGATTATTTAAGATTTAGCACATGACTTTTAATAGAGATCTGATTAAATTTATTGGCCAGGTTTATGCAGGAGATTAGAATTTTGTGATAATTTAAATGTACGATTTAGGATTATCACGACAAACTAATTTGCAGAATTTAGTACAACATAATTATCCTGAATTGTACAGTCTTACGGTAATTAATAGTGAAGATTATCTTGAAGAATAGCTGATGCATTAAAAGTGTGTGCTTTCGTTTGACGTTGTGTCACTATCTGTTACTGGAGACATTTTAATAGATATGAATGTTAATGTGAAGCTGATAATACTCCCAGCTCAAACGCAACATGCAAGAGACGTTACAAATGCCACGCGACGTACACGTTTGGTAGGATTAATGTCATAACTCGTTCTTTCAGTCGATGGAATTATGTATCGTTTTGTTGAAATCGTTCTCCAACCATCTTGACTACATGAGTATTTATTTTACCTATACCATCTGAATAGTAATCACTTAAGGCATCATAATTCGCATTTTTAATATTAGTAGGACGTGTTAATCTAAGTTATCTACTTAAATTATCAAACAGTCTATTCTTGGAGGCATTAAAACCAAGTCGTTTATTAAAGATGTGCAAGTTCTTAGTCGAGTATTAAAGCTGTTAGTTTTTATCATATTTTTATATTCGCGACAGACCTGTAAAAAATAACCCCTAGTGGTGTGAAGTAAATTTGCAGCGCTTTAAACAGAAAAGGTAATAAAATAGCAGCAAAAAGTAACCTGACGAGGTTAACATTACCCGCTGGTCGTACGCGTTCGAGGAATCCAACCTTTGTCAACCAAACGAGTTTCGGAATTCCTAAAAGTTCTATCGAGGTGCCAGATCTACAGTACTTAAGTCTACATTTGTACATGCTTTTGCAAATTGTTATGTCAGAGGTCTAGAGCAAGTTTGAATAAAGCTCTTCGTTATAAGTGTGTTATGTCTTAGAGTTTTGTTAAGCTTTTTGTCTAACTTATTTCAGATAAAATAATTGAAGTCAGTCGTAAAACTATTTAGTATTTTTTTGTCTTTTCTTCTCAAACATCATTGGGTTATATTCCTTTTTTACATCGCTATGATTCTGTATTTGTCACGACCTCCAAAACATTCGTGAAGATCCGACTCGCTCGTGCTCGCGCTTCCACTTTTTGTTTACCACACCGTCGCGCCGCCATCTTTCCGAGAACTGTCGCTTTTGAAAAAAAATCCCCCGTATAACAGTCGCGGTCTGCCAAGGTGTGAATATAACTAATGACATATCAAAGGATCCGCCTACCCAACCTACTCACGTTGTCCATTGCCACCATTTTGGACATGAGCTCATTTAACGACTCCCGATTTTTGATTCCTTATTTTTTTATGCAGCCAGACGAATTCGTCCAATCATTAGTAGCCGCAGAGATTATTTTTGGGCGCACATCAATCAAGATGCGGCTGTACATTTTAAAATTTAATTAGAGTAACCATACATCTTGGCTATGAAACCCGATTCTAATTTCATCTGCGCACATACGTATCTCCATGTGCTTCAATTGCATCATTAGTCGACACCTTGGCTGCATAACTTTGCGACTGTCACATTTGTCGCAATTATCATCATATTTCTAGAGATAAAGCCGGCTATTTCTGTGACGTTATTATCTCTGTACAGATTTAATTACAAGTCAGTATGCTGTCGAGCATCTAGAGACATAACGTATGCGAACAGCTCAGGTGTATCCGTTAATACCGTAGCGCTTACTGCACCTCCTGTGACAATTCAATGAGCTATTGTGTTCCATTTCCATCCTGCCAGTGTCGGATTGTCGTATGGTTCACATCTACTGAGAATCATGGCAATCATCGGTTCAACGATCGCCCATTACAAGTCTGCGTCTCTAATTACTATGGTCATTATGATTTAGGTGATGTTGATGTAACGCTCGGCTATGCTGATATGATAGCACATGTTATGTTACCGTTACGTTTTTATGTGCTGTACGTGATTTAACATCTTTGCCTTAGCTAGAGTTACATTTGGAGCTTTGTTATTTTATAAATGAGGTTTTTTTCAGCGACATACTTATTCTAACCTAATCTTTACAATAGCAGGTATTGCAGGTAGTTCTTTGTGTAAATCAAATATTCTTACAATTCGATTCTAAAAAGGTTCCTTTGTCCCATTCCTAAATCAGACGACACAGTGTCTGCCAGATGCGACGATCTTTTGTGTTGAAGCTTTCGTGCCATGAGAAAAAGTAGGGTTTCTAAGAAATACACCGATTCGATGCACATGTGCATTCGGGACGGACTTTTATACCTGTACTCGGAGCTCGTAAAATAGACTCTTTTGTAAAATCTTTTAGACCGTAAGAAATTTTATGTTTGAGGGTTCGGTGCGAGACCGTTGCGTTTGAACACTTTTAGAAATCGCTGCATTATTGAACAACGTTTTACAAGTGGTGATTATGGACTTGTATTCATTGGATTTTATTTTAACACCATTTCCGATTTATTGTTATGGGTTACCTATTGTGTTGTATTTCTCCGTGGCATTTATTCAACGTGTGAGTGATATAAATAAAACAGCAAGAAGACAATAAAATATTATTTACCATAATATTATAGCTACACAAAACACATCTGTGCAGTTTAATGTCACACACAAGACAAGACGCGAAACGATTTGCATAAAACCAAAACTAGATCCGTGAATCATGTGATAGATCCAGACGATACCTGCCTGCTGATATTATTAGATTTATCATATTATGATGATTATATCGAGCGCATAATTTCAGCCAGACGGCCCGGCGCGACGAATCAACGTTCAGAAATATACACGCGACACTCTTGGCATGAGACAGCGGATACAAGAGTACTTACCTACTTCGAATCTCCTGGTCGTCTCTCACCTGCTGTTAGTATTTTTCGAAAAGCGTACTTTCACAATCCCTAATGTGTAGTAGTATTTCTGATCTCCGGATTTCGTTCTCATTGTGCTAATATTCTTCTTACGATATTTTACGAGTGTTTGTTTTGTCTTCGTGGTAAACACAAACCAAGACTTTACGAGCGACTGGGTAAATTGTTTCTATCTATATGACTAGGGGCCATCCAGCTATTCAATCATCAGTAACATGAGGGAATATTATTCACATGTTGGTATGATCAGATTCCGTGCCACGTTATACGCTTTTTGTGTATATCCGCATTGTTTATTTCAGAGCCTGAGTGCATTTACTCGAGAGTAAGGTCAATATTGAGTCGAGGTAATTGAAAGACATTGAAACTTGATAGCAAACTTTACAGTGTAACTTTAGATCCCCTTAATGTCCATCTAAATCATACATTTTATTTACCGTAAGAGACGTTTACTGCGATATTTAAACAAGTATCAAATTGACTGGCGTTAAGAGACCTTAATGGCCGAGTAGAAATCCGCTCTCCTGCTAATACGGCTAGTTAACAGCCTATTATGGATTTTCTCGTTTAAATTGTCAGTATGACGGGAGTTAATTGGCATAGTAGCCACGCCTAAATACCACCAGCATTTAAAAAACTTATTTACACAGCTTTCGTTATTATATTAGTTGCTGGTGTGATGTAATTACTTCGAGTGCCGTGATCTTATTTTTGGCATATTGCTGAAATGGTTTGACCTTTTAGTATTGACGAATCTGTTCCTGTATCTGATGACTGATGTATGTTTATTTTTCAGGATATTAAATATATTTCTTAAAGAAATAAAGTCTGTGTACGAGAAATAGATCAGCCAAATTCTCTTTTAAATTGTGTAGGCTATTAAAGTTCATTATATCCTTTGACACCGATACAATTCCGAATTAACTTCCACGAAGTGGCACATGATCAATAAACCGTAACGAATCAATCGGAAATTCTGAGAAGCAATGAACAGCTGGATTAGGCAGCTACAGGAAAATCTATTTCAGTTTCATCATCATCAGCCCATAATGTCCTATTGCTGAGAGCCTCCTTTCACAAATAAGGGTGATAAGGAATGTGCAGATCCTCCACCTCGCATACCCACGCGGATCGGTGGAGGTAGGCTAGTGGTCAACCTAATTTTGGAGTTTTCAAGCCGCCCAGGCCAATTAAGTGATAGCCGGCTTTACGTGCCTTCCGATTACTTCCGAAGCAAGGATAACGCTCGAGTTGAAATACCACTAGGCGGTCACCCATGTGGATACCGTCAACACCGGTGATTGCTTAACTCTGCCGATCGATTAAAAAAAACGGCTGATCAAGCTACACCACGAGCGCTTCCGTTAGAACATACCTTTGTCCGTTATTTCAGTTTAATTAAACGCAAATGTCACTTCTATCTCACGCAAATTAGGTCTCGAGGAAATTGTACCGATCCTGAATGATAGTGATGAGAGGAAGTTATGATTAGTGTTTGGAATGACATCATCCGTTCTCGAATCGACGATCGGCCGCGATCGCCGGATATCGACTCGTTAGATAATTAATGTTACTGAGAAAAGGCGAGCCGTAATAAGTATGTTTGTATACAGTTGTAAAAACTAACTGTATCGCTGATGGTTGTGAATTGATTTCCATTTGTTATTGATCTGTTTTTAATTTAAGCGTATGCCTTCGTTCATGCGTTCAGTCGTACTTTAAGCACCTGATAAAGAACTACTGGTATTTATTTAATTGATTGAATTTTACTGCAATTAGGTAATGTAAGAGCGAGCTTATTTTACAGCGTGTATAAAGCGTACTGAGATAAATTTAATTACTCCAGGTTGCAAGTGGAAATACAGTTACATACAGTACTCCATATAAATGCAAGTCCGACAAGCACTTAGTAGATTTACAGCATTTGCTTACATGCTTACTGTAGTGGACGTATTTTATCTTCACGTAAAGGATAATGATGAAAGGTGAAATATGCCAAAAGAAAGAGTTTTTCTGTAAAATTTTGAATTTCAATGAGTGTCAGATGATTTGGTTTAAACTGAAAGATGAATCATCCGACTCACCAGCAGATAATGAATAAGATGATGAAGTATTGAAATTGGTATCAAAAACGCTACATAGAATTGAAGGACATTTCACAACAGCTATATTGACTCGTAAAGTAGAGCCAACGCGACATGATTTACGGCGCAAAGCTATCGCAGACTAAATTATTTATCTCGGAAGCAGTTAAAATTATCTATAAATAAATTATTCACTATATCTGCACGATAAATGTTGTCCGTTATGAGTCGCCCTGCAACTGTGTTGTGGATGTGCTGTTTGTAGCTTAATTGAGATACTTATCTGCGCTATTTATACTTCTAGTTTCAATACTACCTCTAGCGCTATTCACCAGATTTTGTCTAGCTAGAACTATTTGTTTGTAAGAGTCATACACCAGTATCTTAGGAATCTTGTAGCTTTCTACTTTCTTTGTCTGGCAATAATAAAAAAGCACCATGATCATCTACTACATACATAATTTATATATTATATGTAACAAACCCTTGTATACATACCCGAAAAGTGCTAACTGTAACTAACACAATTTGAACAGTGCCGTGTCAATCAATGACGAACATTCTGCATCAACTAGCGTTTGCTAAAATCAGTTGCATCCTTTTCAACCCTTCCCAACAATGTATTCAACAAAGTTTACCCCTTTTTAAAATTCAAAGTCCTTTCTATGTAATCTGAGATTAGCATTCACTAGTACCTTTGGAAAAGTTCGAGTTATAAATAATCAATTCTGGTAACAGAGTTTTTTCGTTCATTCAACCTTACCGAATCGACAACTGGTTCTACGCCGACCGCGCCAGACAGATAATTATACTCTTATACTAAAATTTACGTATTTTATTCGCCTATTGGCTGATGATTCGTGACTATTGGGACGTTTTTACGACACATCATTCGATTATGTATGCCTATTGTCTAACAATAAAGTAAGATTAAGGTACATTATGCGTTGTAAAAAGTAAAAATATTTCTCTAGAAAATTGACGCTGGTTAGTTCCGTTGAGCTAGAGCCGTACAAAAAAGTTGGAACATTTCTAAAATATTAGTCAATGGTCAGCTGAAAATAGCAAGTCTAAAAATACTAAATGTGTTTTGCTAATGATATTCGTGAAGAAAATAACAGCGAAGCTTTTTGCAACAAAGGAGGACCGAATGGTTAACAATAACACAGTTGGCTCGCGTTCGACAGAGACGTGGAAATTGAAACAGTAATGAGTGATGACGTAATAGTGTACCGAAATGATCGACAGCCGACCACTGCGCTGTAGTAAACATGCGTAAGCGTCATTCACAGATGCGGCCGGAAACTGTCCGTGTGTGAGTTTGTACGTAGGTACTGCATACACGTTAGAGCGTGTGTGCGCAGAGAAATTATGAAGTCATTCCTATACTGAAATTGTCGGTGTAGATATTGTTTTGAGGATAGTTGAACCATGTCTCTTCTTGTATGTACATACGCGTGCAGGGATTGTTTGGTCTATTGTGTTAGGTTCGATGTCGATGTCCATGTAGTTATGTAATTATTGTAATGAGTGCTCCTGTCACTTGATTGTTCTCCACTTCTTAGAGCGCAAGTACTCCAGTGTAATGTAATGTATGTCATTGACTTACATCGACTGCACTGCGATTTCTATTATCATCACAACCACTTCTATAACTTTTCATTTGTATCTACTTGTTTTGTTAGCCAGAACTAGGAAACATTGAATTATCCATAAACATTGTCTTACTTTAATCGAAAAGAAAGTATAAAATCCTATTTTGTTGCAACTTGTCGACAAAGTAAGAGGTCAAACGATACTAACGAAACTAGTTTCTTCAATCTGAATTATTTTGAATTTTAAATCAACACACCCATATACAGGTCGTTGTTTTGGTCAGCGACGAGCGACTCAGGGTCGATAATACAAATGATACTAGTGCTAAAAAAAATATAAAAAAAATACTTTATTTTTTTTTAATAATAAAAATAAAAAAAATAAAATTTTGAAAATCATTTAATAAGCTAAAGTGTAGACATAATACTCAACGGGAGTACGAGGGAGTAAAGGGGTGGGGCGATGACGGCTTGCGCATAGCTCTAGACCGTGCACGTGCCTAGTAATCATACTTTGCGGTAATTTTATTTCAAATTGAATAAGGTATTTCTCAACATATTTACAGTATTTCATGGAATAAAGTCCATTTTTGGGGAATATATATTTTGTACTACCGCTCCTGGGTCGCTTGTCGCCGACCAAAACAACACCCTGTATTTATGGTCTAATGTTATGTACGAGATATCTTTGAAGTTATTTTTAATGTGATTTGGTTATTAACTGCGATAAAAATTTCGTTATGGTGAAATATCGTTTGTTTGGGTTTGGGACTTTATAGTTGCGTTGTAATGTTCTTGAGGTTAATGGTTTCCTGCTGCAGCTAGATATTTCGAGGAGGTGGAAATGGCACAGACCTAAGGTCAATGCTAGAGGAGAATTAATATGTTTACTGTGCGCATTTAGTTTTCATATCAATGAATGTGTTTAATGGATGTACTGTAGATATACATGCGTGGGTAATATTCAAGGAACACTTGTCTCGAGTGGTGGAAATTTTTATCATCAATCAACTACATATAATAAATAGACCGGGAACTCCAGACATAGATAACTAATAAAGTGTTTTTATTGCCGTAGTAAATTAGTATTCAGAGTATAAACGTGTAACACTAGCTGAACACCTGTGTAACATGCAAATAAAGATGGCCAATGAACCTAAAATGTCGGGAAGCTGAAATTTTATTGATGGCCAATAGTCGTTGATTGAGTACTCCGGTTGCAGGCTTGGCGTCGACAAAGTGCCGGTTGCAGACCCGTCTAGTGAGGCCGTTAGAGACCTCAATGGGGCCTCCTCAATGAACTCGCCTATTTGCATAAACATTTTATCGTAACTTTATGATTTTCGACTTCATTCAAGTTTGGTCAAATGTTATCACATAGTTTTTCATTCTAGCTTTTGCTTCATTATTTATGCTCAGATTAGTTCAATTGACAACTATAGAAAGTAAAGATGTAGAGTTTCGTATGCTTAGCTCGTAAAGCAATTAAAAATAATATTTCTAAAACTTTCCTTTTAGATCTTGCTATATTTTCTCGTTATAAAAAGTATCCTATGTGTTAATCCAGAGCATACTCTATCTGTGTACCAAATTTCATCCAAATCCATTCAGTAGTTATTGCATGAAATCATATCATCACAACCATACAAACTTTTACATATAATATTAGTAGGATAGGATCAATACAATACATACAACGAATTCTAAATTATGTTATACGATTCACTATTTCGCGCTTCGCTTTAAGGGCGGTATGTAAGCTAAACGTCATAAACAGGGTTCGCTATTTTAGTGGTTTATGAATGAAAACATGAAAGAAATAGTATTATATGAACATAAACATAAAGCCAAGACACCAATTAACAGATCGGTGTTGGCCCTTTTTTTTAATTTTACTTTTATAAATAGCAAAAACCTTATGAATATTACAAAAATCATAAAATCGAGGTTTTCCTCTTTAGTGATACCATCAAAATAAGAATCCTTTTTGTAATAAATTTATATTAAATCGAATCACAAATATATGTACAACAGATCCGTGGGGCCACATTTTAATTTTTTTGTACGAGAATAACGTAATTTATTTATTAATAAGCATCAATTTTGCGACGCCATTTGTCCATACATTTTTCTATGAAATGTCAAGTGAAGCTTTATATACAAGACGCAATCGCGAAAATATTCAGTTCCCCCCAGTGTCCCAAGGTGACACCACGTCGCTTTTTATTGACACCGGAAATTACGTCATCCATATATCTGTATACATGCGCTTGTCAAAAAGAACATAATAAGTGCATTTTTATTTTTTACATTATTAGAGTTATGAAATACACCATGGACATTTTGATAAATTTATTGTTCTTATGGTAATCGGTATCAATTTCATGATTGGTTGATACGTCCTTAGTCTTTTTGAAAATGTCCCGTATGCCAAAATATTTTCCTTGTTCTCCCTCTCAGCCATTGATTGCTTATTTTGTTACTTGCTTATAGATAGACTAGTCTTATTAATACAATATAAATAAGATTATATTTTTAATCGTGCGGCTTTTTAATGAATCGTCGTTGCTGAACAGAAGGTTAGGATACGACCATCGATATAATATATGTATTTTATTAGATTTCACGATCCGAACAAAATATCCGTCGAGCTTGATGACAGCGGGATTAAAAACATCTTAAGTGCCAATGAATTTCATAGCGCCTACGCGTTTCGTTCAACGTGTCGTTCATATAGAATTTACACCGCAGTCGTGGCATTTAAATGAAGAAATATTTTTTCTATTGTGATATTACGATATTATTACCTATTTATTCACTTGAAAAACAAATAAGTTAACTTGACTTTGATTTCTTGTATTATTAATGCCGCTCCGTACGCGCCCATACTGCATAAATGTCGAAGGCACACTAAAGTAAGGTGAACGGAACGCAGTTCAGTTAATTCGAACCGAGTGAATATTGGGAACGCTGTGTATATATAGTAGAATGCTAGTAGAATACAATTATATCGATGGATACGGCCATTTGTAAATAATTCACTGTTTTTATATTATATTCTTTAACTATAAAGCTATTATTGTTACTAGATATTTTCTTTGTAGGTTTTATTTTATTAAGCATAACTTAATAAGCCTCTTTGCAAATCTTTACAATATAAATTCTTATAATTTTTAATTCTCGTCGTCACACTCTACTACGCCTAAAAGTCATTGTGAGCATTATCCATTTTAATAAAAAATCGATATCTCGCCACCGGTGCATCATATATAACATTATTTCTAGAGCTAATATACCATGTTGTTCAATAAGTTTTGTCGTTCGATACGAGAAACACGTTTTTATTATTTGAAATACATTTTATTATGATGATGATGATGATTAGCACTACTCCCAGCCAGTACAACGACCGACCCATGTCCTATACAACCATTCAAACATCAATCACCCTGTAACTAACTTAGTTTATAATGACTGGTACCTGAATAGTTGTATCGGAATAGCCATGGAGAAACCAAGGAGTGCGTGTTATATAGGAGTGACACGCTCTGGGGTGGAAGAGGACGGCCAGCTAACCGCAACCAGCTGACCACAATCGACCGACTGTTCAGCCTATAGATGAGGGATGAGCGTTGATGTATGTTGAGTGCTGGGGTTTTATTGTCTTCTTTCTTATTTAGATTTTTTGTTCCTGGGTTGGATTTTGTTATTTCTTTGTTGTTCATTAGATTAACCTCCTCCATGCACGGGTATAGCTTCTGTGGTTGAGAGGCTCCTTGTCCATTTCAGCTTCGGTATGTGCTTACATATTTCTTGTTCTTCGTTATTATTCTAGAGTCAATTTGGTTGCCTCAGGCACAACATCAGCAAGGTTTTTATTATAGTAGTCAAAATATTCTATATCATGCGCCGATTGATTTTTAAAGTAAATATCTGTTTTCTGGGTTTGGATTTTGGTGTACTGTAGGGCCGTAACATGGCCATAATATATGGGACTGTATTCTATCAGATGTGTGTTTGAAAACTTAAGTATCTTGGTTAATGGGATGAGAAACATCCAGGATAACATATCTTTTTGTGTTCCCGAAAGTATTTTTTTTGGTTTCCTATCCTGCTGGGTGTATGAAGTTCCGTGATTTTAATCTGATCATGGATGAGCATTTTGTCCTGGTTTAATTAGTGTTGAGCCTCATTGTTTATCAGTTAGTTTATCACAAGCGCTCGAGCTGTACACATCTCAGTGCAATAATTGTTAGACACGGTTCTGATGCCTATAAATATTTAAGACTATACATGTGTTAAGTGCAGTGAAGTGATTATTTAATTGTAATATTACGACAATAAATACATTGGGCCCGTGAGGAGTTTGTTGCGTCGCTTCTTCTCCTCATACAGGGCATTTCCGAAGCGACAGTTTAACGTTGTTTTACCCTGCGGAAAGCTGCTGTTTTGAAACCCTGCGGAATAATTGCATATGAAATACTAAAAAATCATCGAACGAGTCGTAGCGGGTTGCGGGGGTGCTCCCAGAACTCCCTATCAGTCGCCGCTATACCGAATTTAACAAATGTTCGTTAGCTAATCATGAAGTATCCAGTACTGAATTGGCCAATCCAGGATAAATGGCTACGGCCCACGTTAAATGGCCTGCGTTCGCGTATACTAATAATTATACAAAGTAAGGGATAGAACCGCTGCATGGCCAATATTATAATAATATAAAAATAACATAATAATAAAATAAAATAACATAATATAGAATGGCTCCAAATCTTTTAAAAGAGTAATGAAGTCGTGAAACGTCTCTATACAACCATCTCTTTTAATCTGAAAGCTAGACCCGCACATAAACCATTAAAGTAGATAACCTGAGCCGAAGGTCCTTGATAACATTTGCTAAGGGCCTCGCACTGGCTTAATTAGGCACTGTACTACAAGATATTTATATTGCAAATATATTGAAAATTAGCCTATAGCATTTGAGGATAATGTAGCTTCCTATTACAACTCAAGTGGCTTCCTATCCGCCTTCGGCGGAATACACACAAATTGCCACTCTTATGTATTGTTTTATTTAATCCTAAAGCCCCTCGCTATCTCAAGGAACGCTTCGAGTACTACACCTCAACATCATCTTCTTCATAGTCCCATGGAACTTAACTTCCAAACTCTCAGTCACACTTCTCACTCTTTATTCCCAATCTTTTACTATCCAAGCTGTACGTCTCTGAAACTCTCTCCCTCAGACTATAAGACGGGCCCCGACGTTAGACTCTTTTAAATCTCTTGTTATTTCACGCTATCACACGCTATAAACTTCCTCATTTCCTGCCTTTCTTTGTATTTTTCTAGAGCTGTTATTTTCACGTTATGAAAGTGTATTCTTATGTGTTAAACCTTCCATATTCTCATATATCCTGTTACCCAAAGGTTGTCTAAAAGAAATCGCTAAGATAAGACCGCTTATTTTGTATCACTTCTTCTTTTTTGTATTGTTTCGTCTTCTACTATATGGTGTACAAATAAAGCATATTTATCTTATCTTATTAGTGAAAGAATGTTCAGAATCGGATTAGTAATTTCAAAGCCTCGTACATGCAACTTACAAACTTTACCTTTTTATATGATACTAGTTGTACCCCGTGGATTCACCCGCGTTCTCTTGATAAAAGTAGCCTATACCCTTCTCTATACCATAGGTATTTGATTGCCAAATCTCAATGCGATGGATTCAGTGGTTTAGGCGTGAAAGCGTAACAAACAAATGGACCAGTGGGTGCAGTTGATTATGATTCCACCTATAGCGGTGCAGGTCGTGGGTTTGATTCCCACCCAGGATATGCATTTGTGTGCATGAACATGTCTGTATGTCCTGAGTCTGGGTGTAATTATGTATTTACAAACAAAAAGGTTTCCATAGTACAAGCTCAGCTTAGTTTGGGATAAAATGACCGTGTGTGGGGAATGTCCCAGGATGTTTATTTTATTTCATTATTATTTATGACTGAACTTATTACTATTTATTATTATTACTTATTAAACAAACAGAGTTACTATGGATTAGTACCTACTTCTTCAAAAAACGTTAACGTAAGTACCCCCAAAGTACTAATATAAGGCATCGCACTGAATTTCCTTTGCTTATAAGTAGTGAATCCATTCTGCATAATAATTATGTAAACTTTGGTTGCGCTTATTTAAATAAGCCACTAGAAAAGGTATTTAAATAGAAAATTAAATATAATGTTACTTAATAATATTGGAATTTTATCGGCTGGTACCACGTTATGCGGTACGTACCTAACTTGACGCAACGTCAAGTTTGGATCTGATGCATGTGTGCGTGCCTGTAACACAACTGCAAAGTAACAAATGAATGCTGGTTTTGGCGCGCGATCTAGCCTACATACTACCCTTAAGATCTTTTTTACCGAAAATACTTGCATTGTTTAGTTCTAAAACACATCATGCGTACGTCAAATCCTGACATCATGTCTGACGCATTACATGTGTGTATTTTTAAAAGCTTTTCTTCTTTTTATTTTCAAATGTTTGTTACCTTTGAACCTGTTATTTATTTCTAACGTTTTGATTTCGCAATATTTACTAATTCGATTAGGCAGGTGTCTAACGGCGTCTAATATATTATTATTGACAGTTAGTTATTATAATTAGACGTTTGCTGTCCCACAAACTTTATTTTTTTTAAATATTGTTTTGTTGTGTTTGGATTTCTAATTATGATTTATTTGAACTTTGTCGCCGTGTTCATGAGCGCCATGTTTGATTGGTACAAATGCATGCACGTGTGGATTGTTATCATTGTTATAATTTAAATAATCTTTCATAGTCTGACCTATTGTGATGGCGACATTATGATGACTTGTGATCATAATCGTGGATCCATATTGTACTTGCTTATCTATCGGGAAGTTAATACTATTATTCTAAGTTAAGCTTTCACAAATAAACTGTCAATGGACTGAATATGAGTTAATTGATCACGCAGTCATTCATATATTTTGTTCTTATCTCGCCTCTCATTCATTGTTTAATAACGGCAGCACCCAGTTTCGCTCTGATTTAAATATTTTAATTGGATTATGTTGTCGCAATTTTGTACTTGCGGTTTGGAGCATTGGCACAAATAACGATCAATTAGCAGTTCACTTATTTATTATATCCTGGTTATTTCCGATAAGCTGACAGTCCTCTTTTATATTTTTATAAAAATATACCATGATTATGGTAAATAATGTTGTTATTTGAAGTTTGATAAAACAACAGTGATGAATTCAATTAAAACGGACTTTGGAACCCATTAAAAAAAATTAACAGGGATCTTATTGTCCCCAGTGGAGTTTTATCCACCTCTTGCAGAGGGCAATTGCGTATTTAACCTTCCCTTATCTCACCTCGCATGCTATGAACACTAAAGATATTTTTAATTGAATGCTTTTCACTGTTAATATAGTTCTTAATATAGAATGTGTATCCTTATTTGTATTACGTGGACATGTGTTATCATCGGTTTCGTTCGTTCGGTCTTTACAATGCTTCTTTTTTACGAATGGACCTTTGTATTAATGCCTGTTAATTCGTTTTTCATGCTTATATTTAGTTTAATTGACTGGTCTTAAGGATCTTTTTATTCCTTTATCACTAACTCAATAATTTCTAATAATGTCTTGCCGTGTGTTTTATTGATGAAGGCAATAATTGTTGCAAAGCGAACACAAAATATAAAAACAAATGAAATTAGTTGTTAATTCCACCCGTACGTAATTCCTAACCAGGTCTAAAAATCTGCCACCACCTGTTGTTTCCAAAAATTCTAACCAATCATTACATGTATTGAATTCTGCAAAAATAGAGGATTATCAATTTGTTGGTCGCAGCGTTTGTTTTTGCTGATAAAGGCGGCGTGTGGCCCACCCGGGACGTGACCCGGCACGCGACTCGCAAGATTATCACCTCATTATGGAACACCTTACTTCCAACATGTTTTTGGTATTTTTATTAACATTTACGCCAACAATTTATTTGTATCTACATACAAATTTAAAAATCTGTTTGACCGCAAATTAAAATTCTTTAATAAGTGGACTCGACTCTATAAACAAATGTGGCTTAATCCATGTCTATTGAAATTGTTGATGATGACTTACAGGTAGCAGCGGAATCACGCAGTAATTAAGCCGACGACGCCAAAATGATAGAGGAAGAGGTCATACGGAAGAAGAAGTATGAATAAAGCACTATTCTGGGAATAATAATGGCCAAAATGAGGCCAGGCTTAGAGCCAGCTTTGGACCTCCCACTAAGTAGGGCCAAATTAATGAAGTGGAATCTTAAATCATAAATTGATTTATGAATTGTCATGAACTGTCATATTCATCAAAACCATATGATCACAATAAAATTGTTTGTGTTTCGAAATCGTATCTTAGTAAGTGTGACATGATACAAAACACGATGTTTCTGTATTTTTTATTATTCTTCGACTTTTATCTAACTCTTAAGTCACGATATTCCGTGTCGAGGGCTTGAGGCACCATATTTCGATGATATTATGTAAATCTTAATCTTCTTATTAACTTTAATGTAATTTTTATCTATGTGTACTTTGTTTTGTTCAGCTTTAAAAGGCTTATATTAATCCGTATTTTGTATTTTTTACTAATACACTTTTATCATAATCTTTAAATCAGTTTCGCTATGATTTTTATTTTTTAGATCAGCGATAAATTCTCTGCTTACAGTGTCAACAATACTTTCTCCTGTGAAAAATGTTGGTGATAACAGTTAATTTATGACAGTATTACATCATAGCGGGGGTTTTTATCATCATCGAGATCCAAACCAGCGTGGCATTTTCCAGCATTTCCCATTACTCTTCTTTACATTGATATAAAATGATTTGAATACTGTATTCGAAGTATTTTAGTGAATATTTCCACAATGTCTCGTTATCGGGCCCTTGTCTGGTTGTATCGTTGATTAGTTAAGAGGCAGAAATGGGCAAAAGTCTCTACATTGCAGCCCAAATTATATGAAACCTGCTAGCTCTACGGTATTGAAATTGAAATATATGATACTTAAGGATATAACAAACACATCGCCCGAGCCGAAAACACGATTTCAATTAAAAGCCTCGATAAAAAAAAATGCCAAACATACCTCTGAAAATCAAGAAATTCCCAAATATATCCAACGCCTGAAGGTATTTTAATACGATTTTTTTCATCAATAGAGTACATATCATAAGCAACTAAACGCCCGATTTAGTTTTTTGAATTTGCGATTCAGTTTTTCATAATAATGATTTTAAAAAAAGTCGCTTACGTCAAATTAATCTGAGCACCATGAACATCATACCGCACTCTATTGTCCTGCAACTCGCGTATTTTGCTTCGCGCTCACTCGCATTCCGCGGCGATCCGCGTTGCTAGACGGACCTGTGTCATTTTTTTTCAGAATTTTCACTTACATAAAACCCTCTCAAATTAGTAAAAAATCATATCAAATTATCTTTAGAAGGCACTGGAAAATGCATGCTAGTCAAATTAAGGCAATTGAGCCTATTATTTGCTTGTTATAAATAAAAATATATAAAATAAAATCTGTTATGATTGATGCTTTTGATAATTGTCACCGAGGCATGTCGTGGTACTGACAGAGACTAATTCTTATTTTCGTCTATGAAAGGTATGGTTAGGGTAGCCTAGGGGGCTAAGGCGCGGTATTTATGTACTCCCGACTGAAGGAGGTGATGATTCAATCCCGGAAAATGTTTTTCTTTATTTTTTTTATCAAATCATGCGAAATGAAAAATCAGCAATATATATTATTTTTAATGAGCAATTACCTATTTAGTTAGTTACCTGATTAAATAATACCTCATTAAATATTGTTTATTTTGAGATCAAGGAAAAGGTATGAAAGGTAGGTTGACTGATACTGGTAACAGTAGGTGCCCCGAAGTCGGGGCGGGCATGACTGCCTCTACTGCGGTCATCGAGTCATCTGTAGTTATCGAGTCGAGCCGATAAACTTTTATATTCATTGTATTATTGTGGTCCACTCGCGTAGTCGTCAAATGACAATGGCACAGTAAAATTAGAACAGTAAGAAAAATATTACACATCTTACGTTGACTAAGTTTCTAGTACTTACTGGACTGATTAGTTGGAATGTGAAGCCATCGTATATTTACAATTACTAGTAGTGAGCTCGGCTATCATTGTGCCGATTGTCGTAACGGCCAATGGCCTGATGGCCGAAAGCCTCTCGGCTCTCGGCAGTATTCCTCGATACAGCTCGTATTGTGAGGAGGTTCCTGTTTCTGCAACCCTAACCACCGGTAGCTTAGTTTTTTCAGCCAATCAGTGAGCCAGGCACAGTTTTATATCAATAAAAGTATAAAAATTGGAATAACTTTTTTTCCAAACCATTATATAATACTTCCTTAAGGTGGATGCTTAGCATGAGGCGGGAAATTTTATAATATATGGGTCAAAATAGCTTTTTGAGTTAGATGCCTGCAATAAGGATCATTCACATAACAAAATGATAACTTTTTTATTACTACAGAGGATGCACATAACCTTTTTGAGCATAATGTTTTTTAAATTATTAATATCCATCAATAAATGACGAAGTTATTAAAGTTTTAAAAACAGCTTAATTAATACGCTCGATCCCGCTTGTACATTAACGTTGACGTCATAATTCTGCCACCACGCAACTGGTTATTTGTCAGTTTGTAACCTTTTCACGGCTTAACCACTGAACAGATTTAAATACAATTTGGCAGGGAGATAGTTCAATTAGTGGAGAAGGACAAAGGATACTTTTGAACGTAAATGATCCTCATTGCTCAAAAATGCAATTATGTTACATTTATATACCTCGGTGATACCGCTCAATAAATTTGACAGCGATAGCTCAGAAGTATCACCTCACCTGCCAGCTTTATAAAAATAAGTCCTTATGCACGGTGCCGAGATTCCAATATTGCAATATTCCGAGATTTATGCCCTAGGTACAATACCAGAAGTATGGAGAGGAAATAAATGGTGGTGCTCTTCTTCAAAAAAGGTGATAAGGCCCTATTGAAGAACTACCGCCCCATATCCTTCCTATCCTAAACCACGTTTATAAGTTGTTTTCGGGGGTCATTACGAATTGTCTTGCACGTAGGTTTGAAGACTTCCAGCCTCCCGAAAAAGCTGGTTTCCGTAAAGGCTTTAGTACCATAGATCAAATACATATATTCAACCGTTATGCCTTGTGTATGATGACTGTGAAAAAGCCTTAAATTCAGTTGAGACATGGGCGGTATTACAGAGTCTACAGCGGTGCTAAATCGACTATCGCTATATCGAATTGTTGAAAGTGATTGTACAGCAAAGCCACTATGTCAATCCGAGTACAGGACGAGAGTACAAGATCAATCCAGTTGCAGAAGGGTGAAAGACAGGGTGACGTAATTTCCCCGGAACCTTTACCACTGCAATGGAGGATGTGTTCAAGCTCTTGAACTGGAAGGGTTATGTATGGCATCAACATCAACGGTGAACACATCTCTCACCTTCGACTTGCCGATGAAATAGTCATAATGGCGGGAATCGCTGAAAGCTTTGAACGTCATGCTCAATGATCTCAAGAGTTTCTTGGTCAGGTCAAGATGAAAATATACAAGACAATAATTATGTCTAATATTCATATTCCGCCAATACCCGTGATTATTGGGAACACTGCTCTCGAAGTTGTAGACGAGTATGTTTACCTAGGACAAATTGTCCAACAAGGTAGGTTCAACTTCGACAAAGAGGTCAACGGAAGAATCCAACTCGGCTAGACAGCGTTCGGGAAGCTACGGCATATCTTCAAGTCCAGAATACCTCAGAGTCAGAGTCTTAAGACGAAAGGATTTCAATCAATGCGTGTTACCAGTGATGACATACGGAACATAGACGTGGTCTTTCACTGCTGGCCGCATAAATAAGCTCAGAGTCACTCAGCAAGCTATGGAATGAGCTATGCTTGGAATTTCTCTACGAAACAGGATCCGAAAAGAGGACATTCGTAGGAGAACAAAAAATATGTATATAGCTCGTAGAGTTAGTAAGTTGATGTGACAATGGGTAGACCACATCGCTTGAAGAACCGATAACCGATGGGGATGGAAGTTTCTAGAGTGGCGACCACTAACTGGAAGGGGACACCATGCAGGACGACCTCCCACCAGATGGACCGGCGACTTGGTCAGAGTCACTGGGCGCAAAACCGCTCGAAGTGGAAGTTAATGGGGGAGGCCTATGTTCAGCAGTGGATATCATTAGGCTGATATGATGATGACTAAAAATGGTAGGTAAAGAGGGCATTTTATTGAGAAATTCTACAATTATTGTAAAACGTGATGGAAGAAAACCTGTTTATTTGTCAAATAACATATAATATCTCGATTGAGGGCTGTATTTTTGCCTCAATTTTCATTTTATGAGGACGCCTTGTTTTTTTTTAAATTATATTAAGTTTGTTGCATTGTGATATATCGCTAAGTTTAATAAGTAATTAAAGTTACATAGTTTTGTTAACGTGGTGATCACTGTAGTGAACAAGAATTTAAAAAATACATAAAAAGTAATTTAAAAAACGGTCGATAAAATTCAACATAGTTTCCCTCCTTTTAATTTGTGCACATTATGAAAGCTCACAGCTGTATACGAGTAGGATACTCTCCTGTCTGTCCATTTGTCACAGCCTGTTTTCTCCGAATTTATAGAACACAAATTGTATTTAGATAAAACGCTTAGTTTCGTGACCCGACGACAGTTACCTAAGTAGCGTATGTAAAAGAATTCTGGTTTTGGGAGACAATTACCAAACCTGAGATACATTATCGTAAGTATCGACTTTTAAAAATAAATATATTGAGACATTTTTCACACACGGCTACCTGATCCCAAACTAAGCAGAACTTGTAAATACATCTCTATATAGTATAAAAAGAAGTCGTTTTCCGCGTCTGTTTGTCTCTCTGTTTATCAACTCTAAACCACGCAACGGGTTTTGCAGTTTTAACCATCAGATAGATCCTCATTAGTACTACGTAAAGAGAAGATGCCACACATCACAACTATGTTCCGTTCAAGTGAGGACATCCGGCCACACTTGTTGTTGTAAAACGATGAACGAAACGCGTAAGCGCCGTGAAAATAACGGTGTTTGCGAGAAAAATACTTAGACGACTAATTATTGTTTCAGTGCTAAATAAACCTTTAGTTGACTCTAAAGAAATGGGACATAAGCTTTGCTTATGATAGCACCTCTATACGTGGTAATAATAGCTCAATGCTTTACAGCAAATAATTATCATTAATATTTTAAATGATATCACAGATTTAAAATTAGCAAGAAACAGTCGCGATACCGTGATCAGGTGGCGTGGGCAGTCGCGCAAATCGCTCCACTGACACCACATTATGACATTGTACCCGTGCGAAGCCGGGGCGGGTTGCTAGTACTTACTATACATATTTACACTCAGACTCGGGACATGCAAACATGTTCATGCACACAGATGCATATCCTTGGTGGGAATCGAACATAAGATCGGCGGCGTGGAATCTTAACCAACTACGCCAACTGGCCCGTCAAAAGTTTTTTAAAGTATTTGAAAAATTATATTTGTAATGTTTGTCTGTAGTTTGTCTACTGTTTACATTTTACTGTGTCCAATTCAAACAGTGTCGTTCTCGCGGAAATGTTTAGATGGCGGTGTATCATGTTTAATTGTTTGTTTGCAATGACGCACTTCTAAATAGAGGGAGCTAGTATTTTTTGTTTGCTTAGTTCCTGTAATTTCCGCTAATATTATGTGAAAATGTGGCGCAAGGGTGAAAACTGAAATCTGCTCGAGAGTATTCTGGGCCTTAAATGGGTGCGCGCGCGCAGCACAAGAGCGTCCTCCTCCGCATCATTTGGCAATAATCATCAATTACAGCGGTAATTGCTCGTCGAACACCTTTGTGCGTGGTGGATGTTCAAACTTTAGGATTTAATGCACCTTTTTTTTAACAAAGACTTTTATATATTTCCAAGACTTTTATATATTTCTTCAGTGATGTAATTTGGCACACAGGTAGCCTATGGCATATAGGCACGGTTGCCTATGTCTCAAGGCTTATTTTTAATCCTGGGAACATGGATGAAACCTTGCGTGGAAAATAGTTTCAAAAAAAACCGTAAAAAACTGACATTATGTTGATTTTTACATTTTATTTACAACATTATTTAGTGGTTTAAAAATTGATCGTTATGCCATTATCAAATCATTTTCATTATTATAAATGTGACACTATAACCACAAATCAAATAATTTATAATATAATTCACTAATGAGTTTGCTAAATTCCGCACGTGCCCCCTGTGGGGTTACAGTTCTTTGAAAACCACTGGTCTATAGTCTGATACTCGTATTTCTCAATAGTCTAATCGTCTTGGGGTGTGTGGGCGGTGGTGACCTCTCGGCACGCGTGGGTCGTACTTTCTACAAAGATCTGCTCACCCAGGCATATGTAATGGATATCCGAACTTTGAATATCATATTTTTCTGATGCGCTAGCGCGGCATTCTTGAATAAGAAAATTAATAATTATGGACCTTTAACATGCTAATTCACGTCTGATAGTTTTCAACGACTTTATATTTTTATGTAACACTAGCTTTATAGCCCGCGACTTCGTCCGCGTAGATTATTTCTTTTTTCTAGATATGAATCATTGTAACAATATAGAGCTTGTCTTATATAGGAATGTCCCAGGATATTTATTATTATTTTAGAGCTTTGTTCATGGCTATTGTCCGCCAGTACGTGTGATATTGACAAAAGTTCAGGTAGATTAAGAGCTCATATGCGAGGATGCCACATAAAACTGAAACAGTCCTGCCCCAAATCAACTCTAGCAAATTTCAGAGTTTTTCCCTGTGACTACAAACCTTAATTAGGAACTGTTATATTTTAAATTCAAACGGAAGGTGATTTGGGATCAATGGTATACGCGGCAAGAAGACTGTTTCTCCTCTGGCAGAACCAGTAAATATTTTGACCTCAATAACATTGCGGCGGAGAGCTGTTACTTGTAGTCTAGTTCCACAGCACAATTTTGGAGGCCTTATCTCTCTTTACCTCATGTCTGAGGATTGTGGTCAACATCGGGTTTGCTTCTAGACCGAATGATCTGCCTCCACTGGTTTCTGTAAAACTTGGAGGACGATGAGTCTTTTACTTGATCGGTCCATCTTGTTGGTGAACGACCACGTAGTCGTTTTCCTTCCGTTTTCCCAACTATGATCAGATTTCCAAACTTTCATCGCCTTTGCGCACCATGTGGCCGAAATACGAAAAAATACGTTTGTGGCATATGGTGGACAATCGTGTTTTAATTTGGAGCTGCGATAGGATTGATGCATTGTTGCGTTTAGCGGTCCAAGGTATTTCCAACATCCGTCTCCAGCACCACATCTCAAATGCATCAATCCTTTTTCTTTCTCGGCCCAGTATAGTACACGCTTCCACTCCATATATGAAAATGAGGAATACCAATGCTCGTATTAACCGGATTTTTGTTTTAATACCGATTCCTCTCTTTTTCCTGATTTTGTTTAGGCGAGTCATTTCAATACGCCAATACCATAAGCCGAAATAATAAATTGTAAAACGTTCACTCCGAAAATAAAGAACTTCATATACTAAATTTAATCCCCCTTTTCACTCCTTAAGGGTTCAAATTCCAACAACACCGATATTCGTTGCGTTAGTTTATAACCATAAGCTTAAATAATAAATTTAGTGTACTTCCATACACAACTTCATCCCCCTTTTCCTCCCTTCGGTGGTGGAATTATTACAAACGCTGAGATAACTATATATTAATTTTCAATCGTCAGCCTAAACACAGAATTTGAAGATCCTAACTTCAAAACTGACGGACTTGCATACAAACTTTCATCCCTTAGTTTACCCTGTTAGGGGTGGAATTTCCAAAAATCCTTCCTTAAAAGTTTACGTGAAGTTTACTTTGAAATTGAAGGACTTGCATACACAACTTCATCCCCCTTTTCCTCCCTTCGGTTGTGGGATTATTACAAACGCTGAGATAACTATACATTAATTTTTAATCGTCAGCCTAAACACAAAATTTGAAGATCCTAACTTCAAAACTGACGGACTTTCATACAAACTGTCATCCCCTATTTTACCCTCTTAGGGGTGGAATTTCCAAAAATCCTTCCTTAGTGGATGCCTTCACTATATAAGGTATCTTTGTGCAAAATTTCAAATCTCTAGGTCCAGCGGTTTGGGCTGTGCGCTGATATATCAACAATCAGTTTATCATTTTATATATTAAGATTACCCTCTTAGGGGTGGAATTACCAAAAATCCTTCCTTAGTGGATGCCTACACCGTATAATAATACATTTAGTGAAGTTTACTTTGAAATTGAAGGACTTGCATACACAACTTCATCCCCCTTTTCCTCCCTTCGATGGTGGAATTATCACAAACGCTGAGATAACTATACATTAATTTTTAATCGTCAGCCTAAACACAAAATTTGAAGATCCTAACTTCAAAACTGACGAACTTGCATACAAACTTTCATCCCTTATTTTACCCCCTTAGGGGAGGAATTTCTAAAAATTCTTCCTGTGTGGATACCTACACCGTATAATAATACATTTAGTGAAGTTTACTTTGAAATTGAAGGACTTGCATACACAACTTCATCCCCCTTTTCCTCCCATCGGTGGTGGAATTATCACAAACGCTGAGATAATTATATATTAATTTTCAATCATCAGCCTAAACACAAAATTTGAAGATCCTAACTTCAAAACTGACGAACTTGCATACAAACTTTCATCCCTTATTTTACCCCCTTAGGGGTGGAATTTCCAAAAATCCTTCCTTAGTGGATGCCTACACCATATAATAATACAATTAGTGATGTTTACTTTGAAATTGAAGGACTTGCATACCCAACTTCAACCCCTCTTTTCCTCCCTTCGGTGGTGGAATTATCACAAACGCTGAGATAACTATACATTAATTTTCAATCGTCAGCCTAAACACAAAATTTGAAGATCCTAACTTCAAAACTGACGAACTTGCATACAAACTTTCATCCCTTATTTTACCCCCTTAGGGGAGGAATTTCTAAAAATTCTTCCTGTGTGGATACCTACACCGTATAATAATACATTTAGTGAAGTTTACTTTGAAATTGAAGGACTTGCATACACAACTTCATCCCCCTTTTCCTCCCTTCGGTGGTGGAATTATCACAAACGCTGAGATAATTATATATTAATTTTCAATCATCAGCCTAAACACAAAATTTGAAGATCCTAACTTCAAAACTGACGAACTTGCATACAAACTTTCATCCCTTATTTTACCCCCTTAGGGGTGGAATTTCCAAAAATCCTTCCTTAGTGGATGCCTACACCATATAATAATACATTTAGTGATGTTTACTTTGAAATTGAAGGACTTGCATACCCAACTTCATCCCCCTTTTCCTCCCTTCGGTGGTGGAATTATTACAAACGCTGAGATAACTACACATTAATTTTCAATCGTCAGCCTAAACACAAAATATGAAGATCCTAATTTCAAAACTGACGGACTTGCATACAAACTGTCATCCCCTATTTTACCCTCTTAGGGGTGGAATTTCCAAAAATCCTTCCTTAGTGGATGCCTCCACTGTATAAGGTATCTTTGTGCAAAATTTCAAATCTCTAGGTCCAGCGGTTTGGGCTGTGGGCTGATATATCAACAATCAGTTTATCATTTTATATATTAAGATTCCAATAGTGTAACATAATATCATTCGTTTAGAAGCAGAATTTGGTTTATTATCTAATAAAATCTGTATTTTTGTGTAATCGGTATCTGTATACCTACTCAAATAGTAATGCGAAATATGAAATTCCTAACAAATCTTTACAGGTTTATTTTTGTTTTTCCACTTACTAGTATCCATTACATACATGAACCAACGTTGATCACACCGCATCTGTCAATTATGTTATAGCTTATGAGTCTTAAGTTTCACAAGAAAAAAACGACTATTATTTGACGGTACAAAAATGGCCGCCATGTTTTTGTCCTTTGAGCCGGATCAAATGTTCCTCTGGTGATAAAATATCGTGTTACTCTTTTGGCCGCTGCGTCTGGTGCAATGAAGTGTGTTTTTGATGTGTATTGTTTTACATAATGAGATGATCCTACAACCAGATGAATATGCTGTAACGCCAAGTGCTTCTCATGTATCATGTTCAAAGAACGCGTCTTTAAAGCTGAAACGAATGCCAAGCTTTCAAGGGGATATAGAACCTCAATTGAAAATGATTGATGATATAGCCTCTCTGAATCTGAAACCCACAGAATTTTAAGAAGATTTCTCTCATTCCACGATATCGAGCCATTACACAAAATTATAATAGTAATGGGTGTCGTGTGTCAGTGGGTTCGACGTTAATGTCGGCTCCAGCGGTTAATATCGCGGAAGTCGCCTACGCGACGCGATTAAAAAGTTCAGCCGCGTTTACTTATTTATTAGTTACTACGTAAACTGAGGGCTAAACGTTGGCCGTTTGTTGTGACCGTTTCTGTGCTTCCATCGATAATGTTATGCCCAATTTAGATTACTATACGATACATTAGAAAAGGAATGATAGTGGATATAAAATTAGAATAATGTGACAATCCCAATTAGGAATGAACGGTAGTGGTCATTTAACTAGTGGTATTGCCTTTTCTAGAAGTGAAAGCTTTGCTTTAATTGAAAAATGTAAATCGATAGATCTATTTTGCACTAAATTTGGAAAGCATTTGACAAGTGATTGAAAAATGGAGAGATATGATGTATTTTATATAGCCGAAGCCAGGTAAGGCTAAGGTATGGAAACTGATGATGTAATATCAAAGCTTAATGACAGTGCAGGAATCTGATAAAAAGGTGGCTTTCTTGCGCAACGGTACAGTTCTTCAGATGCCCACACATTTCGCTCCACTTACCTCGGTCAAAAGTTCGCTGTTCGGTTACTCCTACGCGAATTTTGGGCGATTTAGACTTAACATATTTCGAGTCGCTTTGCCCCGTGAAGCCGTATCTTCATATTAATTGATAATTATATCGAACCCACGGAAAAACTGTTAGCTGTTAAATATTTCTCAACTGTTTGTCTTATAGTTGGAAATACTAAATTAATAAATATATTTCTTTATTATTAATCATTCAAATTATATTAATGTTTATGATTGTTGGTTGGTTTTGGTATTTACTTTGTTTTTATCAGATGAATGAAGACTAATCCTCAATTCAAATGCTTGTCTTTAATTTGATCTCACGTACTCTCTCTCCATTGTAATTGTTTCATCATCAAGATTAGCAACACAGAGCAGAGCTTTATTGGTTCCATCTTTATTCAGTTCATTAACTTTTGACCCATCATGTTGGTCTGGCCAGCCGTGATAGTCCAATAACTCAGGTCCCCTGCGGCCGTGTATCGCATTAGAAGCAGCCACGACTTTCACGCGGCTGCCCGCTTGTGGGCGTCACCAGACCTGTCGTGCCTTACCTTCCATCTCGCAAACTTATCAATCTTGTCGTGTTGTCGGTATTCAATCTCAATCTCGTTGACATAAGACGCAAATTGAATGTAAATTGCAAAATTGTCTGGTCTCGCCCTCTAGCGCTCATTGAGTTCTAAAATCTAGCATGTCTAGAGATTCTGTATTGATTATGTGTTTAGTTTACTTGAAATTGTTTCATAACAAGACTTTCTAAAATATTATATTTTGCCGTGGCACTTTTATTCTTAATTCGTTTTTAATAAGCGTTTCGCCGGAGCTTGTCTGTGAATTTAATGATTTCACTTATTTAAAATTCATTTATTGTAAATTAAAACAGATCTAATTAATGTACACAATTAACGGATAATGTTGTGCAAAGAAGGATACATCATGATTATTAAACAGCTGATGTACTCATTAGTAGTAATTATTGAGAAAATTATTTTCTTACTATATTTTTTGTTTTAAATTGTTATATGTTGTTAATTCAAGCATCACAAACACAACTCCGTGGAATCAATGCGTACAACATAAATCTTGCCTTGCAGTGTAATGGTTGATTTGTTTTATTTACATACTCGCTGAGACGTGCTGGATCGCCTACACGCCGTTACCTTTTTGTATTAATATTAAAATACGATTGTCTGTCAGTCTACTGAAACAAATGTCTTAAATTGCGACATTGATATTATTTTGACTGACGTTCTATTTGTATTTCCTACTTAAGTATCGCCCACTATAGAATTTGGTATCTCTTTGATCGCTATCTATTTGTCTGTCTGTCTTTACTTACTCTGACAGATCATTAATTGCATCTCTTGTTAGTGTACTTGTTACTTACTTTTTTTTTTAATTTTCTAACACCTGTGTCAACTGAGCACTATCTTTTTTTGTAATGTTTTTGATAAGGTTCATTGTGTGTAAGCAAATAATTATCTTTTGTATCGATAACTTCACGCCATCCAAATTTTTACTGCGTAATATCTCAGCCACTGTTACTTGAGCTGCCTTTAAAATATCAAGTAGTTGTATCTTGATTACCAATGATTGTATTTGCAATGACCCACGTATCTTGTTGGGGTGGTCCGTGTGAAGTTATGGTCGCCATTCTTTGGACGCGTGATTGTTTTGACGAAAATAAATTTGTTATCAAGCTCAAGATATATAGCAGACACCTGATAACGTATATGTCTTCATATTATTGATAGGCCGCGCCCCTGCAATTAAGATTATCTCGACATGATTAAGAGATTACGCTCGAGCGACCTAAAATGGCACTGTATTTGGATTTTCAGTTTTATGACCTAACGTGGAATATTTTTGCTACTGAATTTACAGCGATGTTAGTTTTGGGCATTTAATCTGTGAGTAACAACATAACACCAAAATAGATTTATGTGCCGATTGGAACGTTCGATTAATTTATAGTAACATTGATACCGTTTATCATGTGGCACTGCGGGTCGACAATATACGTGTAATCGATCGTCATTTTAACAAACCGCTCTCATTCACTGCAGATAATGTTGTGGCAATGTTTGTTGTTGTTTTGAACGGCTCGCTTGAAATGGAACACGTTCCGGTACCGCGCGACTTAATACTCCGCCTGTTGCACAACCCTCGGAAAAACATAGTTGACGGTCATCGATCAAGCGAGCGCTGGAAACTGCACAGCTGATGTGACCAGACGTTACGCACTTTATAGGACAATCCTCTGTCCCTTTAAAGTTATTTCTTTTCCGTAAGACTGACAAGCAGGAAACTCGTTATGTTTCGCGCTACGAGGAAAATCATCCTGATATATTTAAAAAAATGACTCATTGACGCGTATTCATGACGTAAAGTTTGAAACAATAATTCATTCATTCATTTTAACAGGAAGGTTCAATAAACTTATTCAATTTGAATAGACATATCCCTTTTGAGCCGATGTCATGTTGCGATAATTGAGAACGTCACCTGTTACAGCGCACGCTCGTTAACTAATGAGGCTCTAACGACCTACAATAGTATTGTCAATAATATCTAGGCTTCTAACAATTTCAATGGAACTAGAATATTTAACATTATGTGGAGCGAAATCTAGCGATAAAAATTACAGTGAGCTCAAAATAAAAGTACATGAAACGAATATAGTAGACAACATTAAAGATAGTGCGACAGCGCTAGTGATTTAAAGGACTAATAAAATCTGCGCTTGTCTAGTAGTCTGGACAGCACTAGACATTCATTAAGCTAAAGATAAATCCAAGTATCCCGGTTTGCGCCAAAGTAAAAATGGTCATGTGCATTCTGCACAATCAGCTCTCGAGCATGAATATGCAAGAGAAATCGATCATGATGTTAATTCTGTAACCGGACGGGCCGCGTACGACGTAAATTACGCGCAAAAACTTATTTACGCAGCCATTATGGTTCGTATCAGATGTTATACGTGTCGCAAATTGAGAGATAATTGTGAATATTTAATCGCTATGAGGTAATTATAACATGAAAGATCTGCGTCTGTAGCGGAGGATACCAATACATCGTCAATGTATGTAAGTAACATGTTTCTTGGTAACTGTCAATGAATTGATGAGGAAACGAGATATGTTTATGGCTGAAGTTTAATGTTTTATGTTATGTATTTATTAAGGTCCTTTAGATATTTTTTTATACCCTACATAATATGCATATCGTTTTGCCTTATTTCCAAAACTCGTGTTCAGATTGGACGGGCGTGTGTTACCATTGTCGATAAACTTATTTTTTGTTAGATTAAAAAAGCTTATATAAAAATGTTCATTTATTACTAACATCCCGCGGTTTCACCTGCGATCCCCTACTTTACTGCCTTAGGGGTATTATTATAAAAAAAACCCTTCCTTACGGGATGCCTTCATTTTATAAAGAATCTGTGTACATAATGCCAAGTTTCTAGAGGGGTTCCCTGGGGTTTGAGCTGTGCGTGCATCTGTCTATCTATGAATAGTCCTGTATTTGTCCCCAATCTCATCCTGGTCAGTGATGATGTGGCTGATGGTGGTCAGCATACAAACATGGATCCCGCCGGTAGCGGCTTTGCAGCAAATTTTCAACTTGAGGGTGATAGCCAGCCACCCTGTTTTGGTTTCCTCACGATGTTTTCCTTCACTGAAAGCTCAACCTCATTGTAGGATTTGAAACCACGACCGTCGTCGTCAGTGACACTGTCTGAGCTATCATTGCCAAAGCAAATAGACAGATTCACTTTCGGTTTTATTGTATCAGTGTTACGTTGCATATATTTCATTAGTTGTACATATGTGTAAGTGTAATTATTTCGACTAATCACCGATTAATTGTTGGTATCGATGTTGCTTGCTCATGACTTGTGGTATTTGTCACGTACCTATATTTCTTGGGAAAGTGCGACATCGCTAATAAATGCTTCGGTAACAGGTATTATCTTTATGCATTTTAATGCGTAATCATGGCACTCCTGGAGCAAATCTAGAGCAGGGTCAGTTCAGATAGAGTTGTTTTGAATTTAATGTTTGTTTGTTTCAACAATAGTTCATAATGATATTAATAATTCATTACTTTCATAATTATCTGCCTGCCCTGTTCCCAACTATTTGGGGTCGGCGCAATATGGACCGAACCTGATTTTACTCAGATAATCTTTCATACAATCTCTGCATCTCTTATACCTAATCATTCATCACAAACAAAAAAAGCCTTGCCGGAGTCTTCTCAGATTAAATGTATTTCGAACCGGTGGTAAATTCAACCATATGTAACAAAACAACGTTCATAAGTGCCTTACCAGGGGCCCAATTCTCACCCAATCGAAACTGATCGCTCGATCGAAAAAAGCACGAATTCTAACTTTTACGAACGTTACGTTATTCTGGCAATTTCAAGGCCGGCATATTTAGAAGGGAAACCAGTCAGCTAGAGCGTTGATTGGTCGGGACCGTTCGAATTGACTCCGCCCCTCGAAATTTTACAGTCGAATAGGACTCGAACCGTAACTTCGATTCGAAGGCTAGTTCGAGGGAAGTGAGAATTGGGCCCCTGGGCCTAAACTGAATAAATGACTTTTTGATTTTGAGAGGCCGATTAAATGTCGACAACGCCCTAGTTAGCACCTCATTGGCGCCCCTCTGGTGGTCATGATCATGAGTTATAATAAATTATAACTACTAACTCGCGCAAATTCGCGTATTTAATGCAATGCAATTTTATCTTAGCAACTTCGATTATGGGATCGGACAATGTGAGAGTAATCAAGTGAACGGGACGCGCTTCGGAAGCTCTATCTCTATACAAAGTAATATGTCAAATTCGAATTGGTGTTAGTAAAGTTTATTTCTTGGCTTGTTTCATACAAGTGGTATCGTGGGTTGTTAAACTTGAGATAGTTGCTAAAGGCGATAACAAAAATCTACAAACAGTAATTCTCATGTCAGGTAGAGCGATAAGAGTTCACACTGGTATGGATTATTTTGTAAATATTGATTTTATGTAGTCTTGTTTATCGATTCAATGAACTCCTTTGGTTGCTTGTTCGATGGAGTTTAACCGATTACGATGAAGTAAGCCGAGGAGCGTGGGGTTCATTATTTGTTTCCATGGAAACAAGAATTGCTATTAGAGGGTTAAAAAAATAGTGAAATTTTATTATTGAAAAATCTAAGGACTAAAATGTATGATACTCATACTTTTACTCCCGGATGATTATCATGCATTAATAATATCTGATATGATTAACTCAAATTGATATAGTGAATCATTTTATTCTCCAATATTTATATTTATTTATGTAATAGAGGTGCAGGGTTCGTAGGCAAGTGTAATCGGGCGGGAGACGTAAGTGATATGCGCATACGCAAATATTGTCACTGTCGCGCTCTTATCGTATAATGAGGCATCACATAACATACAGGTGGAGCTAAAATCTGATAAACTGCCTTGGTACCGTTTAGGCAATTTAACCAACAAAACGACAAACCCTGAATTATGGTCCAAAAACCTGCGCAAGATTAGGGGTGTTTAAAAACCATTACGTAACCTGCGTTTAACCTGATACTCCTTAATCCCTAGGCCGGTAGGCCCACAAAAAATACGGCGCGATCCTGTTTTGTAAGGACCCGAGAGATGTGCGGAGGCGGCTAGAGAGAAGGGGTGGGGGCGGGGGGAGCCGGCACCTCCGAGGCGCGCCACTCTGCCGCCGAATAAATTATGTTCTTTGGCCCCTATCGACTCCCCGCGTCCCGCTCGCACCATTCGGCTCCTTATCGATCGAGTTGGATAATCCTAGAGGTCGCTAGATCGCCGGCGCCTGCGCGTATACGATGATGACCTCTCGCCCCGGCAAAACATGATCGGAATCGAATGCCTTTTGCAATAGTCACGACACGACATAATTGTTGGCCAGCTAGAGTACCACCAGATAATCGGGGGGCGTACTTAGCTCTTGGCGTGTGCGCTGTTTGTTTTAATTGCTTTAATTACTTCCTTGCAGTCATCTCAACGGCTCACTTTCGCCAATAAATTCTTTACGCGATGTTTATCGTTTCGGTGGACGCGGTGCGCCCGGTCCAGTTTGTTCATATCTAAAACAAGATTGAATACGATGCCTCGTTCTCCATCGAATTCATCTTGATTGATCGCCCTTTTACTGGTATCTTTAACAAATCGATTCATATGATCGGTTGCAATTGCAGCACTCGCGATGTCGATCTGTTCCCGTATACATTAATCGATATCAGAAACATCTGCGCTGTTAGCCGAATCGCTGGAACAAGTTTTGCACGTGTTGCAAAGTCGTCGCGGACCTACACTTACATCGTCCACGTAGGTACTCGATCGATTGTGGGAAAGTTGTTGCTATATGCACATTACGTTATATTTTATAAAGTTTGTTGCTGATGAGCTTCTGATGGCACGACCTGGTGTCATCAGGGGTGTTTCCCACGAGAAAACGTATCAGTGTCCGCGTAAAGCGCACACTGCTACGATCAGTGTTTGTTACAGGACATTACTTTAGGCGGGCTACATGCTTGTTTGCAAAATCAAAAGTTAAAAAAGAAATTACACCCAAACCGTTACATCAAGAATCAGATCGCGAACCGTTTAAACCGAATAGCGTCGATTATTTGCAAATTGATGTCCCGACGAGACCATAGAACAATAGTCTCACTGAGTATGTCATACGAATTCATAACACTTATTTACATAACGTTTGGCATTAGTCACGTGCGGCAATTTGGTGTTCTTTGATTTTGCTCGATCCTTGAGATGCATTAATGTAACCACGGGATCGGAATAACAGTTATTCAATGCGGCAATCGGACGCGGTACCGATCTGGCAGTGACGCGGACGCGGCCTGTACATGTACGTGAGCACATATGGCCGATTTCTCCATGATCGACCGCTGCCTTTACCAATGGAGATAACTAACACCGATGCATGACCATATCAGATGAAACCAAAGCGGGGTGGTTGTTTAGTTCTCTCGGACGGCTTTTCCTTTTTGGGATGGGACAGGACTTGTGCAATGGCGTCGATTGCTTTCTTATTACCCACCGGATAAAACCAGGAAATCGTATTTCCTTAATTGTCTTTAGAATAAATCCTGAGTTAAACATCAAATGGGCTGGTCATAAAAGCATCACATTAATAGTCTCCCGATTAGTTTAGCTCCGTAAGGTTTTATTGCATGCGTTTCTCTAATAACATGTGGAAGTAGGAGTATAAACGTTGATGCTCATAAACTATAAAAAGCTCCAGCTTCCGACAGATGTTGAATTTCAAGAACTGCTACCAAATTTATGTCTTTCGCTAAAATTATATTCGCATTTTCGATATCGGCTCACACGTCTTATATACTCGGCGCAGTAACCAGACTTCTTAGTTTATTAAATATTTGATTATATTTGATTGTACTTTCAGATACATACTGATGTAGGTGTAATCTATGTACGTTTCGCGACATTATTTTGGTTTTAGTCCTCAGTTTCAGTCCCATCCTTACCTTTATCACTGGGCCGGCTGTTATCCTATTGTTATTATTTTATAAGTAGATCATGCATGTAAACATTTGCAATATCGTTGTGGCGTCAATGAATCGCGTCGCGCGGGGCATTTGTGTGTCTCGGAGTGGTCGTGTGTGTTGGTTGGCGGTGCGGTACGCTCGCCGCTGGTTGTGTTATCTTGTCCGGAGCCATGTGGACGGTGCGGTGGAGGCTGTGCAGCGGTGCATACTGCACGCGGCGGGGCGGGGCTCCGGGCCAGGGGGACGCCGCCGCCGCTCGCGCTCCGCCCGTCATTCGCGCCGTGAGCGTCATCCGTAACAGACGCTTCTCGCTAATCGTTCTCTCGTTTTCCGTGCCGTGCGCGCCAAGCGTGACGTCTCTCGTGAGACAGCGTGCGTTGTGACTGTCCACATTTATATTCTCAGTGGTGTTAAAAATAAAGCCGGCGACAGACGGCGGCGTTCCAAGTTATATTTAAATGATAGCGCGGACGCAGTGCCTGGCTCGCCTCGAACGCTCTCCGACGGCATGAGACTAAGTACGTGGGACACCTCACTCCGACACCTAAACTAGATCATAAACCTAAACTAGACTTCACGCCCGCAAGCCTCAGTATTGTATTCCAGATACTGACGACGTTGCAAGTGGTCCAAGGTTGCTGAAGTTATGTGTGAAGACGGTTTTCTAATGTGTGATCTTGCTGGTATACATGCAATTGTGTCTGCAGGTTTCAGACACGCTCGGAATCTGAATTTGAATTGTGATCCCGACGATGTTCGGTTTCCGTTTTTTGAGTGGATTTGTATAATGAAAGGATGTGCAGGTTGAATCATTCGTCGTTTCCTGTTCTTGTAGAATTTGTATGTTTTATCCGTTCATGATGTACGTAAGTAAAACTTGCAAGCTCGCATTATTTCGTAGGAAAGTTTACTTTGTGAAATGTTTGTTTAAATCAGTCTCTACGTGTGTGTTATCATTACATAAGTATGCTTGTGGTCGTGTAAGCTCTAGGTCTCAAGTTACTTCCTCAGTACTAGCATTTATATACCGCAACGTAATTACTCTGAAGCAATGCTAATTATTACCCATATAATGTATTTTATAAAACGACTCTACGTGCTTTGAATAATTGAGGAGATTTTCAATTTACTGCCTACTGTTTAACTTGATAGTTCAATTACAATATTCTAGTAGCTTGTCTTTATTAGCGTCATTATTGATACATTCAATTAATCCTGCCGTTCATATACTAGATTGGCGTTTCATAAACGCTATCAGAAGAGCCCAACAATTTACTGATCATAATGTTATTTAATATTCAACCATCGTGTGTAGATTTTATTAGGAGTTTACCTGCTACATCCATTGTTGTCCTTATAAACTTTTGTATTGCTCCGAGCGAGGTTCTGGACGGCCGACGGGTGCCGGGTACCTGTTGCGTTCACGTGAAAAAACACTTGACAGCTTCTAAAGGCCGGGACTTAAAATGCATTTGTCAGCTGAATGCTCGTTTTTTAATTAAGCCACTAATGATGTCCAAATCCAGATCAAATTATGGATATAGCCAATTTATCTGTTATAAATTATTCCGATTTGAAATAAGATTATGAAATAATAAAGCTTTTTGTTGTGGTGGTCGATAACGAGTTTTGCTGATTTTGCTTTTATTGTCTAATGAACTTGTTCTGCCTGTGACAATCGAGTCTAGATCTTGACTAGTATCTTTTAGTAGTTTTATCTCTATAATGTTCGAATATATCGAATATTCGCTGTTGACACCCTTGTTACATTTATTGTGTTCATACACGAATTTCAATTGAGTTAGTAAATTCGCGTTGTTTGTCCAATTTGTGATCTCAAACAATATTATGAAGTTTTCGCTTAATCTTTAAGAAATATCAAAATCTTTTCATTGCTCGCTATGATACCTCCTCGCCTAACTCAGTAAATTTCTTAGGATTTCGTGTTATTTGTTTAGTAACTTGACCTCTTATTCCCATTTATTCCTTACAATGAAGCGTTTATGTCTTATCTTCTCTACGCCTCGTCCAGTCACTTCTACAAAATTCTAGATTGATAACAGTGAATAGATTTTTTTGTCAACCACAAAAACTTAATTCCATTGTAAAAAGTTTGCGAGGAAGCGAAATCCCATAAGACGTTCGAACATTCAATGTCACGGAACGATAGTCCGTTTGAATAGCGCTAATCATTGCGTGGTCAATCTGCTTCCATGTAATTGATGCTTGAGGTGGAACTGGAAAATAGCAAAAAAACGGGATGATTTCCTTCTTTTCTTGTTGTTGTGTATTTATAAAGGACGTTTTTTGTGTCTTTTAGTCTTCTCTATGTCCTGAGACAACTATTTGTAATTATTTAAACCCAGGCTCGGAGCAAACTGTTCATGCAAACAAGTGTTTGTGAGGAGAAAGTCTAGATTTGTTAGTTCTTCCTATTTGAAAACATTATCACCCAGTGTTTTTAATTTTACAAATTTGTTAATTCTAAGTCAAAAGTTTGTAAAAAGTATCGTATGTGCTAATCCAGAACATAATAAATCAGTTTGACTGTTGAAGCGTGATTGAGACACAACATCCAAACTTTCACAATAAGTTTAATAAGGAGTCAGGAATTAACTCTGCCAGGTTTTCCGACCTCTTTCCATCTCTTCTGTTACCCTGAAAGTAAAGATTATCTTTACTATATCTATGTATGATAAATGCAAACTACGCTTCATTTTTGATCGAAGCTCTTTTATAATCATGTATCCTTTAGATAATACTGACATTTACATCAGATTATTTCTATAACTTGACGTGAAACATCCTTGAATTAATAATTATTATCCTATTTACTGATAATAATAATATAATCGAAACTTATCACATTAAGATATGGATTATTTTCGCATTAATCGTGTCACAAAGTTGAATTTATTATTGAATACAACCTGTTAAATATTTAAATAATGACTTTAATACAATTTGACGACATTAGCAAAGAATGTTTTCAGAATAAATTATATTTGCAAATTCATATTGATATCGGAGAATTCCTGGTATCAAATGAATTTGTCAATTCCATTTTTGTCGTAGGGATAGACGTATTATGGAAAACAGGGTCACCATATTATTCCTTGATCTATGTATGAAACGATTTGCCAAGCACTTCTTTCGTGTAAATCGTGCAATGAGTAAACTAATCAGCTAGCCTCTCAATAATTTTTTATGGATATTCTTTAATTTCTGAAAATATCTACTCCTAAAGCATCCATACTCCGCATTAAATGTTTTGAGTATTTGATCTATTGGTTTATCTCATATTATAGCTCGAGGCTTAGTCAATCCTTTTTCAGTCTACTGGTGCTCAGTATAAGCTTCGCTCTTGTTTGGCTACTTTCTTTTCTCGTTCTTTTATGACCAATGCTTTGCTGGTACACGTTTCCGTCGTTTCTTTTCAGCTCACATAATTTAAAGCGCGGGTTTAGTGCAAATACTGCACTGCACCCAAATGTAACTCACTCACATTCAAAGTTGAAGCCGGCTAGGTTTTAAATTACTACTTACTGCGATTACCAGAATCGCTCTGCAATAACATGTCGATAACGCTACCTTATGATTACTATTTTGTTGACTGTTTCATAAATTTTGATTGTGTAGGGAATTGTACTTTTGTTTGCAACGCCAATCAACGTGAACAAATGTCTTTCGACTTTGGAAAATATACTTTAGTACCATCTTGATGATGTTTTTCCGTACAATTTATATTAATTATAAATTTGTTTTACTTTGTTTTCATTGTGGTTTGTACAAGTGCTGTCGCGAGTCACAAAGGGATCGTCTGAAAGTTAGTTATGTCTGAGGCTTGTCCTTATCTCAGCGAAAACCTGAGTCGTAATCTTTTCCACATTACTGTGGAGTCTGTTATTTATGATCTGTTATGTTTGTCTAACCCGGCTGGTCGTCATTTGCAGGTCGGGGCCTAGTGTGCGAGTGCTTGGGCGCGAGCGCATGCCCGGGCGGCGCGGCCAACGGCACGTGCGTGACGCAGCCCAACGGGTACTGCTTCGTCGTCGTCGAGGAGGTGCTGGACGACTACGGCCTCGTCGTGCTCGACCGGACCGCCGGCTGTCTGCCGCCCGATGAGTCCGGACTTATGCAAGTTAGTATTCACGTTACTACTAACTATTTCGATGTGTTTCTTGCCGGAGTCTTCTCAGTTTAAGTGTATTTCGAACCGGTGGTAAATTCAACTGTATGTACAAATTTAACGTTCATGAGTGTCTTACTAGGGCCTAAACTGAA
>OX596258.1:14376482-14414370 GCA_951394255.1 Polyploca ridens
ATCAATTTCAGTCGATATGATAAAAAAATATTCAGGTAATCGAGGATAGGTATGTCTATTATCAGGTGAACGCAGCATGCGTAGATTGTAGCATCACCGAGCCCGTTGTGTGTATCGGCCCGAGTTAGGAACCGCGAGCGAAGACTGAGGCTACGCGCTCGGCCTACGTGATGCATCGAGTCGATATAAACCGCCGGAGCGAATTAAGTAATGAGTTGAACGCGTTACCCCAAATCCTCCCATCATGCGATCGCGAAGGAACGGCGGCGGCGGCGGCGGAGGGTAGGGGTCGCGGCCGAAAGCTCGATCGCGGAAACCGTTGCGGTCGGGGCCCATCACCTTGGGGCACTCCTTGGACCAGTGGCCGCCGCGCCCGCAGCGGTAGCACTGCTCGGGGTCGCCCATGCCCGGCCGCTGGCGGACGCGACTCGTCGACAGCTGCACTTTCATGGGCTGGCCGTCCACCATCATACCGTTCAGCTCTTTAATAGCCTCGTTGATGTCGCCCGTCGCGTCCAAGTGCACGAAGCCATAGTTACGAACGATATCGCACTCGACGACCGTGCCGAACTTCTGAAAAAGTTCGCGGACCTCGGGCGCGCGCGTCTTGTCCGTTAGGTTACCGACGAATATTTTGGTAGTCGGCGTCGACGGCGCCTTGCGGCTCTTGGCCGCTTCTATTTTGATCGCTTGACCATGAACTATCTCTCCGTTAAGGTTCTGAATGGCTTCGCGGCCGACTTGCTCGTTTTCCATGTGCACGAAACCGTAATTTCTGACGATATCGCATTCTACGACCGTACCGTACTTTTCGAATAGCGGTCTAAGATCGGCGTCCGTCGTTTTATCGGATAGATTCCCGACGAAGATTTTGAAAGTACCGGCGCCCGGCATTATAGATTCTGAAACGCATACACAATTTGACGAAATGAGTCAGCAGCGTTTATCGTTTAGGACAAAGGCAGTTCGGAGTACCGTGGCAAGAAAGAAATGGTAAAAAAGCAAAATATGGGCATGTAAATGCTCATGAAATGTACTTACATGTTACTCACTTGTAGAAACGTAAAAATGAATAAGAATATACTGAAAATAAGACACAATAATCAAAGAAAATTACACTACGCAACAACCTCAATACGTATCAACTACAAAATGGCCGCCGTCATGTCGTCACTACGTGTCGTCACATTTTCAAAATTAGAAAAATTTATTATTAGGGTTGCCAGAACCTTATTTTATTATATACGTCCGAGTTCAGAAATTATACAAAAATAAAATAAGGCTAAATAGGACCTGAGGAGTTTCCTTATGATACCTCAATACCTCAATATGCTCAAAATACCTGTCAAATTGTTGATAGTTCGAACTAATTTGAACCTTAAGGCAGTGTTGCCAACAGCACTGGGCCTAATGTCGCCATTTTTCACAGCTTAAGTAGCCTAAAATAGCCGAATTTCAGAGCAGGTAGTCTAAAGTAGCCCAAAAGCCACAATAAAGCTATGAATAGAATTAAGATGTTGTTATTAATTAATACAGGATGTTTTTTTCTTCTAGCCAGTATGGGCAAATTTTGGACTACAGGTCTGAGAAAAAAAATGAACCATGAGCTGAATATTGTAGAAACTAAAAAGGGCATTAAAAATATTGTGTTTTCGTAGATATGAAATTTGTTCAAGAATTTTTTTCGATATTCTGCTTCTATGTCACAATACGAACAAAATTATTTATCACAAGTTGCTAAAAGTCATCAAAATTTACTTCTAATTGCTTGTCAGAATGCTAGGAGCTGATTCTTTATGACTATACATAGTGAGTTCCCTGCAAGATCTGCTCCACCTCGTAATTTTTTACTGAAAGGGGTACGAACATTTTTGTATGGGAGCTGGCATAGCCACCCGCCGCCATTTTGATTTTTTTTCAATGTCGCGGCGCACGATGTAAGTGGTATATTTGGGTAGAAGAGACTTATACAAACAAAAAATGTTAAGCAATATGGTGACCTAAAGTGTCACGTTTCCGAGATATTTGGAGGTAAAGATCGCCATATGAGAATTACGACAATCATTAAAAATGAACTTATTACGTGTTTATATGCATTAGATTGTATTCAAATAATAGTTCCCAGGTTAATTTGACTATTTATTAGAATATAGTAAACAAGGAGCACGAAAAAACAATATTCATTAATTGGTTACCTACTATATCGCAATATTCGCAATGAAACCTAATGTTGTCAAGTAGCTCGGATCGTAGTGGTTAACTTGTTTTCCATGTCGCCGTTGTTAAACAACAATGACAATGCTTGTCTTAAAATATCATGTTACCGAGATATTGAAATATCGATGTAGGTATATATAATATGAGACGAATGACAATAGTTTAATGTTGATTAAGTACAATTTATGTTCTTGTTTTTAAGCAATAGTGGTCAAATAATATTGCATCACGGTTTTAAAAATAAAATAAAACACATAATAGAAACAAGCCGTGACCGCAACCCTTTAAATAAAAGGTTTTTTTTAAACTACTTAGGTAGTAAACAAACATACAGCCCGCCTGATTGTAAGCGAAGAAAGCTCCTTTGAGACCGCATAGTTCGAAACTATTTTGGTTCCAATGTGTGAGGATGAACTCCCCGTCAATGGCGAGACTTGCGATGGTAGAAGGTAGCCGTAGGCATCAGGTTTCTACAGAACACTGTCTATTGTACAAGCGGTAGAACACACATAAGGAGGCAGTCTCTCCTCAGATTGAGGGGCCCTAAGCCGCTTGAGAGCTCGGGATCGTTGAAGATTCTAATCGCACGTCGCTGAACCTTTTTTCTATTTTCTTTTTCTATATAAGGCCCGACTTGCGACTTGTTGTTGCACAAACAAAGTTGCACCCTTTGCCCCGATGTGAAGTACTGCTTCGCTCTGTTGAGCACTCGAGTTTTTTGGATGCTAGCTTAACCTTGTCTTCTAGACGGCCTATTGACGTCGTTAGAAATGTCGATGCCGAGGATCCCGATGCTTTCACTGATGTCCGTGTTCCGGAATTATGAAGCCACAGTAAATGGGGTTTTCTTAGCGGTGAACGCGCAGACTTGAGTCTTAGTGGGGTTGAAATGGACTAGGTTTTAGTCGACCGTAATCGGAGACACTAGTAAGTGAGCTCTAGATTTCACAAGCCGTTCGCGGCTTTCCTCCGCTACGAAACGAGGAATATTTGCAATAATAATAATCAATCTTTATTATCAGGCTACTGTGGCCCATAGATAAATACCTTACAAACTAACATAAATATTATAATAAAACATTTTTAACCGACTTCCAAAAAAGGAGGAGGTTCTCAATTCGAATGTTGTTTTTTTTAATGTTTGTTACCTCATAACTCCGTCATTTATTAACCGATTTGGAAAATTATTTTTTTATTTGAAAGGGTACTCTTCCCGTTTGGTCCCATTGTCATCAGATCGGGATTTGATTACTTCTTAGTGTACTTTGAAGTCGGTTTAAGGTTTTTGTAAAACAGCCCAATTATTATTAGTATAAACACTTAAGCCTTTGTTAGTTAACACTACTGCACTGCACTATGTCATCGTGCGATCATGTGGCACTTATCCGCGAAAGCGACGGAACACCACGTTCTGCGGCCAAAAGTCCTCTTCCATGACGAGGTGCAAAAACATGTTGATACTCGCAACACGGACGCCTTGAAGTTGACGTTGCGGCTCGATTCCAACAGCTGCACCCTCAGCGAGTACTTCATTCTTTGGCGAATGTACTCCACGATGTCCTCCGCCTTGGTGGCGTAGTGTAGACGAGAAATACACACCGGAGTGTTTGGCGTGGCATGGTTTGCTTGGGCTCCACAGGAGCTGTGCCGCATCGGTTCTTATTCGTTTTCTGACGGTGCTTCCTGCTTTGCACTATCTCAAAACCATCATCACAAGCCCGCTTCGATTCCTTTTTAACCGACTTCAAAAAAAGGAGGAGGTTCTCAATTCGAATGTATGTTTTTTTTTTTTTTTTTTTTTTTTATGTTTGTTACCTCGTAACTCCGTCATTTATTAACCGATTTGGAAAATTCTTTTTTTATTTGAGAGGGTACGCTTCCCGTTTGGTCCCATTGTCATCAGATCAGGATTTGATTACTTCTTAGTGTACTTTGAAGTCGGTTTAAGGTTTTTGTAAAACAGTCCAATTATTAGGCATGGGCTTCGTAAAAGGTGCTGACGTAGTAGACATAGGCAGTGGGCCGGGTAGGTGGTGCGGCGCGGGCGATGCGCGTCCTCTGCACAATGAATGCCGTCAATAGACAGAATTTCATTGATATGCAGCAGGAACAGTGTTGGGGACAGTACAGACCCTTGCGGGACGCCAGCATTTATATCTCTCATCTCTTATGCATCTGCTGGACAGAAAATTGGCGACCCACTTGCATAGTCACTTCTGGTAACTTCGTTAGAAGACACCGGTGCCAGACCCGATCGAACGCCTTCGCCACATTGACTCTCAATGGCAAGTGAACACTCGGCTGGTGACCTTCTAGTATATACATAGATACATCACAGCCAAGGGACTATGGCGGAAGCCATATTGTCGGTCACTCAACAAATCGTGATCCTCTAGGTATCTCAAGAGTTGCGTGTTGATCACTCGCTACATGACATTGGAGAAAATGGGAGGTGATGGCAATAGGCCTGTAATTCGTCGGGTCGGATCTATCGACCTTTTTGGCATTGTGTGCACATAAGCAGTCTTCCACGAAGACGGGACTTTCATTTAGGTGGAAGTTTTATTAGGTCGGGCCGGCCGCGAGTCCCGGTTTTTTTATTTATTTACGACGCTATTGCAATTTTGGCGCCCAGGGAGCATTACTTAGCGATCTTTAGTTCCAATTAACTTGGTAACATAGATTTTAGGACAAGTATTGTCATTTTTGTTTGTATAATAATGACAAGATGGAAAACAAGTCACGATCCGAGCTACTTTGACAACATTGTGGTTCATAGCGAATTACGTGGCTGTTTAGTAGGTAAGTAATTAAAAATATTGTTTTTCGTGCTCCTAGTGTTACTCTATTCAAAAAAAATTATAAATCGACCTGGGAACTATTATTTGAATACAATCGAATGCATATAAACACGTAATAAGTTAATTTTTAACGATTATCGTAATTCTCATATGGCGATCTTTACCTCCAAATATCTCGGAAACGTGACACTTTAGGCCACCATATTGATTAACATTTTTTGTTTGTATAAGTGTTCTCTATCCATATATACCAGTTACATCGTGCGCCGCGACATTGAAAAAAAACTAAAATGGCGGCGGCTAGCTATGCCACAAAGGTTCTATCCCCTTTCTAAATGTAGCTTAAAAATACAATAAAGTATAGTGTCCGCTACGTTAGGCGTGTACCGGCGCCGAGTGTGGGCTTGTTAGTTTCTTCAAATCAATATACATACATACGTGGCATTTGGTGAAAAATACACTCGCGTGAGCACCCGTGCGCGATTTTCAGTGCATGTAGCAGATACAGTATGAGGCACGATTGGTGAGCACAGATAGGTAGTAGTGGGGGCAAGCTCACGCAAATACACTTTTGGCCAAATCACTAGGCGTAACAAACAAACAGTGTTTGTTTGTCACGCCTTTACGCCTCAACTTCTCAACGGATAATCATGAAACTTGGCATGTAGGTAGCCTATAGCATGGAGAAGGACATAGGCTATATCCCGGGAACGCGGGTAAAACCGCGGAGGACAGCTATATTTCTTACGATTTAGCTCATAAATTGTGATTTGGCTTATATTATTTACCTTGTCGTTGAGGTAGCCTAAAAGGCGACCAGTCGCCATCACGAATTTATCGTCGCCAATTTTCGTCCTGAGTAGCCTAAATGGCGATAAATCGCCTACGTTGGCAACACTGCCTTAAGGCCGGCCGCATACTATAAGACGCCCGCCGGAAGGCACATTCCTCATACATTTTGTTCTAGACCCCGCATACTATCCGAAAATTCTGACGTGTCTGACGTCCAAAAATGTATGACCAAGCGGGCGTCCGAAAATTTCTGACAGAAAATTTCTTATAGCGCATAATATAAGAAATTTTCGGTCTAAGAATACAATTTGACAGTTATTTTGACCATAGAGTTATCATAAAAAAACTCCTCATTAGGTATTATTGTGAATAAATACTAATGTCTAGCATACGAAAGTAGAACCTGAAAAAGCGCGGCAAATAAAAAAAACTAGATGTTGTATCACTAAAAGTACTTGTATATATTCAAATTCAAAAATTGTGGAAATTTTAATTTTTTCTAGTTTACATTTTTTTTACCTTCGTAGAACAATATGGATAGATGTTTCAGTGATTAGCCACCATAGAAGTTCATTTAGCATATTGTAGAATATTAGGGTGATCGAAAGAATGAGAAGGTGGACACTATAACACTAATTTAGCTATAAAGCCATTATGAATTAGGGAATGCAAACCGGTTTCACCGAAAATCGAAAAACCGGTTATACGGTACGGTTTTGACCAAAAAAAAAACCGGGTTTACATAACACCAAAACCGGTTTTTCGGTTATTTTCGGTTTTTATATCAATGTTTGGAAATACTAAAAAAGGAAGATTTGCCGCCGTTTTGTAAACTGAGTACAAAGCAGTGAGTATTTTTGTGATGAACTGAAGTGTGTTGATGTGTAGTGTGTTGAGCTGGTAAGAAAATAACTTATAATGATTATTGTTTTTATGATATAAAATATGTTAAACTTTGTTTTACAATACTTATGCAGCAAACTAGCGTACGGCCTGCTTGATGATAACCAGTTACCGTAGCCTATGGACGCTTGCACTTGCAACATGACGGTTATCACTCTTACGTTGCCAACCCTCAACCTTTTTGAAGCGGGGAGCTCATTCCACAACCTGGGGCCCAATTCTCACCCAATCGAAACTGATCGCTCGATCGAAAAAAGCACGAATTCTAACTTTTACGAACGTTACGTTATTCTGGCAATTTCAAGGCTGGCATATTTAGAAGGGAAACCAGTCAGCTAGAGCGTTGATTGGTCGGGACCGTTCGAATTGACTCCGCCCCTCCAAATTTTACAGTCGAATAGGACTCGAACCGTAAGTTCGATTCGAAGGCTAGTTCGAGGGAAGTGAGAATTGGGCCCCTGGGAGCCAATTCTCATTCACTCGAATTCATCACTCGTTCTAAATAAAGTTCGAACTCGTACTTTTTTCGAATGTAAATCAAGTTAGGCTATTCTGACAATTTCGAAGCCGCCATTTTCTCTTATTTTTCGAGAGCTAGCGATCGAACTGCTTCGACTGGTCAGGACCGTTCGAAACGTATTTTGAATGCGAACTATCAAACGTCAAATAGTTAGGTTGTCATTTAGAAACGTAATGACAGATAAGCCTAAGGATTTCCGTTACGCACAGAGAATATTTTTTCATATTAATTGATAATTATTATATAAAATTGATTAACTTATGAATTCCGGATATATTAGGATATAAAAAGTTTAAAACGTTGTTTTAAATATTTTAGAGTGATAACAATCTTTTTAAATTTTAATTTAAGATATAACATTATCGCACACGTTAACAAAACGCAATTATCAAGTGAAACGAAACGCATTGTGCAATTTGTATCTATCATAATGGCAACATTTATTCCTTACACTCGAACTTAGTTCGATTAGTGTCGAGAATACAGGAATCGAAAAATAGACTCCGCCCCTCGAAATTTAAAGCACTCGTAATGCAAGTTCGATTCGAAGGCTAGTTCGAGGGAAGTGAGAATTCGGCCCCTGAGCGTCCACGATAGGAAGCTTCTTTGAAACCGCACAGTACGAGACCATTTTGTTTCCAATGCGTGTGGATGGACTCCCCGTCGGTGACTACGATGGTAGAAGGTAACTGGACATCAGGTCAAACAATTCTTCAGAACACTGCCCGTTGGAAAAGTGGTAGAACACACATAAGAAGGCAGTGTCTCCTCAGACTAAGGGGCTTTAAAACACTTGTGAGCTCGGGATCGTCGACAATTGTAACGGCACGTCGCTGAACTGAGTTTAAATACCCAAGCTGTTATCGAGGTGCCCACAGAAGACAGAAATACTCCATTTGGGCCAGACTTGCTACTTATTTAGTTGCTGTCTTTGTCTCGATAAGAAGTACTGCTTCGCTCTATTAATCACACCGAGTTTTTTGGATACCTTGTAGATGACTTTGGAACAGAACGTCTCGCTATAAATATGAATGCGAAGGATCCCAATGCTTTTCGTGATGTTGAGGGACATGTTCTAGAAATGAAGAGCCACAGCAAATGGACTTTTCTCAACGGTGAATGCGCAGGCTTGTGTGTGACTTAGTGGGGTTGAAATAGACTAGGTTTAGTCGACCCCAATCGGAGTCACTAGTTTGTGTACTCTCGATTTAAGACGTAAGTCCTCTGCGCCTTTTCTCCAGTATAGAACGAGGGATATTTGCACGGCTCGTGTAATGAGCTTCCCCTGTAATTTCATCTGCATAGCAATTAATGCTGGCAATAGAGAGTATATCATTGATATGCTGGAAGAATAGTGAATATGGGGGATAATTCAGAGCCTTGCGGGACGCCAGCATTAATGTCATGCTATCGGAGCAACTACTGTCAATGAAGACTCTTATGTATCTGCCAGACAGCAAGCTGATTGATTGGTGTTATTTTTTACCCGTCTGCACGACAACAAAGACTGGGTAATGTTTTTTTTTTATATAAGGACAACATTCGTATAGTAATAATCACGTTTTTGTGTACACGCAAGTTGCTGTGCAAGCCAATTTCATAATACAGTGCAACCTTAATATAACGTACACACGGCTACAGATCAAGCTATACATTTGCAATATAAGCTGACCTCTCATTGTACGGAAATCTTATACAATGCGAGATTAGCTTATACTGGAAATGTATAGCTTGATCTGTAGCCGTGTGTACCTCAATATAACGACTTTCTCGATTTAACAAATTCTTCGTAATCCCCTTGAATTGTCCATAAGAGTCAATATAAAATATACCTTTACATTGCGAAAATTTTTTGCGAACAACCTCTTTATAACGAATTTTCAACTATCAAGAAAAAGTATAAATACCTCTAATTAACGAATTTTGTCAACCCAAAACCTTTATATAAAGTTAACTTTATTGTATAAAGGGAATTCCCACCAATGTATGACTCTTATTAATCTCATAGTATGTGATTCATGTCGCGACATGTTTCGACACGCTTTTGTTCGTAAAACGATCATTGTTGTTTGATAAAACGTAATGTAAACACTTCTGCTCGTCACTATTGTTAGAGATTTAAGTTAAAATGGCTCAGAAACGTAAAAGGTGTTCCTTACCTCTTTATAACGAATTTTAGACCAACCTAACCTCAACATAACAAACCTCAGTTCAACGAATTACTTGATATAACGAATATTTTCTTGTTCCCTTCCGATTTATTATATCGAGGTTGCACTGTATTACGTGTGAAATTAATATTATAACGTACGAAACATAATTTAATAAATGTTTAAATAAGTACTTCTTAATTACTGATCTATTTTTTAACTTAAAGTCATTATATATCTCATAGCAATTAAAAACCAAGCAAACATGATATGTTTTTATGATTTCATTCGTATAAAATAAAATCAAAAGCAGCGAACTGTGTAGTCTATATAAACGAGTCTCTGATGAAGACGAATCTACAGAGTTAAATAAGCTATTTATATTGTCCCGGTATTAAAGCGAATCCCACGCGGAGCACGTATCTGCGTGGCTTCAGCTTTAAGTGTATGTATAGACAAAATTCTCAGTATAAATTCATTAAGTGCTTGGGAAGACCTGCTTACTTTTTCGTACAGAGTGCTGCATGTCCCTAGTCGCCAGAAAAATGAGATTTCTCTCACACAACAAATTAAAAATAACTGCTCAATATTAGACTCAACTGATAATATTATTCCAAATTTTCCCAAAATTCAAAAAAAATATAATCAGGCAAACACTATCAGGAAAATCGAAACTAAAGCGAACGATGGCGATTTCAAGGGGGCAGCACATCTGCTATTTTCGAGTGATGTTGTCGCTGCAGACACACCTGAAACCCTGTCTGCTTTAGAATCAAAACATCCATCTCCGCTTTCAAATATAAACCTCCCGGATCCCCCATCTTTAGACCAAAATTGTCTAAATTGTAACGCCCAAGATCTTTTGAGTGTCATTATGTCTTTTAAACCTGGTTCTGCTGGCGGCCTCGACGGTTTTACACCACAGCATTACAAAGATCTTGTCTGTGGTGCCGCCGGAGACGCTGGTACCAAATTATTATCAAAATTAACCTCTCTTATAAATTTAATGTTGGCAGGAAAGGTGCCAAGCCCATTCACTGAGATCATTTATGGGGCCAACCTTTGCGCGCTATCCAAAAAAGATGGCGGAGTAAGACCCATCGCTGTGGGTAATACTATCCGTCGTATGGCCTCCAAAATTTGTTGTCGTCACATTCTCCCGAAACTTACGGAAATATTTCAGCCCATTCAACTCGGTTTTGGCTCAAAGGGAGGTTGTGAGGCAGCTGTTCATGCGGCTCGGACCTTTCTTTTAAATAACGGAGGTGAAGTGCTGCTTAAAGTTGACATAAAAAATGCATTTAACTCTGTCGATAGGGGTGCTTTATTGACCCAAATTCGGGATATCTGCCCTGACATATATCCTTACCTTTGGCAATGCTATGGGCATCCATCAAAACTTTTTTTCAGAGAACACCCACTTATTTCCGCCATGGGTTGTCAACAGGGCGACCCTCTCGGTCCAGCTATCTTCAGTTTGGCCATCCATCCAATTATTTCCGGGTTACAATCAAAATTTAATGTATGGTATCTAGACGACGGTACGCTGGGGGGTGATGCGGCTTCCGTTCTCAGTGATTTTAAAACATTGACAGAAAATTTTAAAAAGATTGGCCTAGAATTCAATAGCTCCAAATGTGAGCTCCTTATTTTAGATTCTTTCCCAGAATCTGAAAAACCAGAATTAATTCAAAATTTTAATGTTTTGGCTCCCAATATTAAGTTACTGTCAAAGGAGTCGCTTCATCTTCTTGGAGCCCCAGTCTTAGACGAATCCATTCCTAGTTTCTTTGAGAAAAAGATTCAAAATTTTAATGACTCTTCAAATAGACTTTATGAAATTAATGCTCACTATGCATTTTTTATTGTTCGACTCTGCCTTTTCGTGCCAAAGTTTACCTATTTGCTCCGCAGTACGCACTTATTTAAATTTGATCACATATTAGATACTTTGGATAATATGATCAAAACGTCACTTTCCAAAATTCTAAATTGCAGTTTTTATGAAAACAAAGTGTGGTCTCAGGCCACCCTACCCGTGTGTTATGGTGGCCTAGGAGTGCGGAAAATTTCAAGCATATCAGTACCGGCGTTTCTATCCTCGGTATACAGTGTGGGCAACCTCGTCAGTTCTGTTTTGGACCCTTCTATTGGATCTGTTGAGGTTTCTTACCTGTCCGATGCTAGAGACGCCTGGCAGGCAGCTTGTCCAGGCACAAATATTCCGACCTTGAGTCACTCTCAGAGAGCGTGGGACAAGCCTCTTTGTGAAAAAACCTGGCAAAATTTATTTTCTAACTTTTCTATAGATACAGACCGCGCGCGCTTGTTAGCTGTCTCTCAGAGTGACTCAGGTCACTGGCTACAAGCTATTCCATCAACAAATACTGGAACAATGTTAGACCGTATAACATTAAGTCTGTGTATTTGTCTTCGTCTTGGTTGCAGGACCAATCAACCTCATCGCTGCCGCTGCGGAGATCTCGTCAACGAGCTCGGCCACCATGGGCTTTCGTGCTCTCTAAGTGCTGGTCGAATATCACGGCACTCGGCTATTAACGACATTATCCGCAGGGCTCTTGTTGTCGCTAACGTGCCTTCCGTACTGGAACCAGTCGGTATTGCGCGGGGCGATGGCAAGAGACCGGATGGTATGTCTTTGATCCCTTGGAGTGTCGGCAAGTCGCTGGTGTGGGATGCCACATGTGTCGATACACTCGCGCCATCTCACTTACCGGCGACTTGTAAAGCTGCAGGGGCAGCTGCGGCCAGTGCGGAAAATTCAAAATTCAAAAAATACGCATCGATTGGACCCAACTATATTTTTGTGCCTTTTGCGGTCGAGACCATGGGACCGTGGGGGTCCGAAGCTCGCCGTTTTGCTCGCACCTTGTCATCAAAATTGATCGAGACCTCCGGAGACCAGCGGGCGGGGAGCTTTTTCCGCCAACGCGTCAGCTTGGCTATCCAAAGAGGAAACGCTGCCAGCCTTCTGGGAACCCTGCCGTTAATCGGAAGCAGCGGCAGGCTTGAGGAAATTTTCTATATATAGATTGTATTTTGTACATATTTGTTGTAAATAAAGCATGTCCTTTAAAGCTATTTATTATTTCCATCAATTTGATGAAAAAGAGATGGATGAATTGTATGAAAGATGATAAACGCCTTATACTCTATTTCACATAGGATGAGTCGTCAAGGTCAAGGGTTTTTTACCAATATCTAGGGAAATTCCATTTGATTACTCTGAAATAGTACTCACAATATTTCATGAAACCTCGCTCTACCATAGTATTGCTTTATTATATCGAAATGAATATTAACCATTGAGAAATCTAATAAAATAACATGTGTCACCGAATTCATGCTATTTGAAATCTACTTAATAGTAGAAAAATTGCCTTACATTCTCTTTATGTACTTTTTTATACTCATCGAACAATTAACCCAAAATTACCCTAAAACCCGTTATTTTTGTTTGATATCTATTCCGCCAATTCCCCACCACCGACAATAACGCTCTGATTGGCTAAGTCAACACAATATTAAGATGCAGTATTTGGTCAGTACTATTCATTTTATCAGTGTAAAAATACTTATAAGTTACGGAGTTGGATTGCCCGGTATTACTACTCTAAAGGTATTCTTCTTCAATGTTTATACTGAACAATTTAAGCCGCGAAATTTACATGACCTACCCGAAAATAAATGTAACGTAACATGTGCCATCAGGTAGATACGTGTAATAAATAATATATAAAATAAGTGTTATTTATATTTGTACTTAAAAGGCTGCCTGTAATACCTCGTAAGGTTGCCTCGATCGTCCACACAACGTTTTAGTCGGACGTTCTTACTGCGGACCATTAGGATGTGGAATGAACTCCCCGTTACGGTTTTCCCTCAGCGCTACGATATGGGGTTCTTCAAAAAAGGCGTAAATAGAGCTCTACAAGGTCGGCAACACATCGGCAATCCCCCTGGTATTGCAAATGTTCATAGGCGGCGGTGACCACTTACCATCAGGAGGCCCGTCTGCCTGTTTGTCAACCTATTGACATAAAAAAAAAAAAAAAAATACAAAGAGGATATCTGAGATATCTAAACTATACACATTTTGTATCTAATTATACATATGGCAATTATATCAGCCAACCATAGACAAGTTACAAACGTAGCTACATAATGACAAATAAACATCCGGATCCGGTAATAATATTGCAAGCATAAAAATCATACTTTGTTCCAAACTCCGTCTATTGATTAATGTTAGCATTTATATAGGCCATACTTTTCTACCTTGGTTAGCAAGCAAATGAAATAAAAAACTTATAACTTGGTTTAACAATAACTATCCATAAATTCCTTGCACTGAGCGTTACCCATGGAACAATTAACCCATAGAAGCGCAATGACGTACATTTTGCTCAGTGTTCACAACCTGAAGCCAGGCAGCTATCGTACCAGGGCCGTAAAATTATCGTATATGCTCGAATATGGATCAAAATTATCGTATCCATCAGGAAAATGGCAAAAATACTTTAAAAAATCATATGAAACGTGACAATAATATATTTTAAATCTTGTAAACTTGTTTTTTAAATGGAAAAAAAAATAGTTCACGCCAACATCTCGAATTTATAAAGAAGAAATAATGTTAAAGGATAGAGACACATGAAAACAAGCATATTTTTTAAAAGTTTAACTGAATAGATTCTATATTTGTGAGAACAGAATACACAAATATTAATGAAACTTAATATTTTATATACAAATTCGAAAAGATAGATTCGAATAGAATAACTGCCAACACTTCACCACATCGAACGACGATATCGATCGCTGATTGGAAGATAGTAGCAAGATTGCGTCATGAAGCAACAGCATGTGTTCCTAATATGTTCCTAAGAAACAAATGAGCCAATACATGGTGCTGACACTAAAAAAACAACTGTAATTGTGATTAGGCTATTGGCTATCTGTGTAATCATCTAATTTTTCATCAGAATGGGAATTATCGTACAATCTGCGTACGATAGCCGTGTACCATCGTACATCGTACGTAGTTATGAAATTATCGTACATGTACGATAATTATCGTACGGTTGCGAACACTGATTTTGCTTGAAATCTATTCCGCCAATTCCCCACCACCGGCAGTGCGCTGTGATTGGCTCATTCAAGGACACACTAAGATTTAGAGATGAGGGTGAAAATTGTATCGATATCGATACTTGTTGCACTAATATAAATGTAGGAGTATTCTAATATCAGTCGTTTGTCATGGTTTTTTACAAATATTTCTACGTTATCGTAACTAGCAAGTTTGTTTATAATAATTGTTTGCATAGTATATTTTGGTATTAATTCAGCAGTATGATGTAATAATTCTCAATAATGGCTCTATTTTGATAAAAATTGGAATGCGCGGATTTTTGGGAGTGATAAATCGATACTGGTGTTCACGACGAAAACAATATCTACCTTTTTACCTAATATGTTCTTTATAGTTATAGTTTTTAATATTCATTGTAAGTTAGGTATACAAAATATAGTAGTCAGATTCTGTAAACAATAGGTATAAACTGCACAAAACAAGTTAATTTTAAATATAACTTTATAGAACATTCTGGAAGGTTCTGGAAAACTGTGGAAAGTTCTATAAAAGTAATTGGTATCGATAGAACTTTCAGGAACCTTCTCGAAATCTGTTCTAGAACATTGTGGAAGGTTCGAGAATAATCCCGAATATTTCAGAAAGACATAGTATACCTATCGAAAGATCTCGAACCTAGTTCAGGAAGGTTCTAGATTAAGTTCGTTTGTTTTTCATGAATATTTCCGAACATACTGGATCATTATAGGTATATTATGTTAGAGCAGGATAGCAATATTAACACGTAGTATAAAAGTAAGGCGTCTTGGCGCTACGATTTACCGGTTGAGAGCTTGCTCGCCGCATTGTCCGCGTAAAGGTGTAAAGATTCATTGAATTGTCACTTCTGTCAGTTCAAAAAAAAAAAAAGAGAATTCCTTCACGAGAACTTACATAGTGAACATCTCTTAGAATATTGTGAGTAAATAGTGAATAATGTAAACCTCCTGCTTGCTTTGAAGAGTATAAGCGTGTTTTACTGTTAAGCCTTCGGTAAGAACAGTCCTATGAAATTAAAGTACTTCAGAAAGAGCTACCGTCTGGAACAACTGGCATCTGTCTAAATATTTTTCATGTTCGTACAATAAAATTTTAAGTAAATTAGTAGATATATATATATATATATATTATTTAATATTACATTATATTAATTTAGTTATACTTACTTAGGTAAAAAAATTGTTTACTACCTATATGGTTTCAGGGGCTATTTAAGAAGAAAATAATAGTAGTAATGAAACAAAGTATATAAAGTCACAATACAAATGTATAATTTATTTTTAACTTCAACGTCATTGACTGTGTAACCAATTTTTTGAAATTAGGTACCTATGTCAGTGTCACCAGTATGACATAAAAGAGTATGAAGATACCTAGTACGTGATAATAATAAAGTTAGGAACTTACAGTACCACAGACATATTTATTTTATATTCTAATAATAAATACATCCGCGTTAAAAATATTGCAAATCCTTTTATCTTCGCTGTTATGTATTCCAGTATTAATACAATATTGTAAACTGAAACATTTTTCTCTCCGAACAAAATAAGTTTGCTAATATCGATAATGATTTTCTTATCCAAGCCCAACACTAGCGGGCAGGCGCGATCACCGAAAGAAAAGGATGAACATAGAAATATAACGGGTGAAAGTGAGATGGAGATAAATGACGTCAACGCGTGCGTCCAGTATATCTTGAGCTGTGATGAAAAATAAGTAAATTCATGTAATAAATTGTTACTAACCGATGAAAAGTGATTCCGTTTGTTTTATAACTAGAATTTCGACTGTTATTCCCACACCACTTAATTGAACAGCAAGACATTGTGAAATATTGACAAAAAGTATATGTTTGATACGTACGCGCGGATCGAGGTTTTGGTCGATACTGTACAAGGGCGCTCATGAGCAGATATAATTCAGTGACAAATCACTGACTAGTTGCGGAATCGGATTGCACGGTATTACTACTCTAGGGATTGTTCCTCGATGGCGTTACCTAATGTTGCTAACAGACGTTCAGACTACCGACGGGCGGACGTAGGAGAGGCGTGGGGCGCGCGGGCGTCCTGCAGTCGGAATGCCTGTACTCATGATTAAAATAAAATTTTATCTTTCGCGGCAATATTAGGTTTACTCACAAATTTTACTCAAGAATCTTATAAATTATCTAATAAGATTCTTTTTTATCACTCGTGCTAAGTAAAGATATTGGTAATTTATTTTTTCGCCGAATATCCATGGTCTGGCTCGTAGACAGAGAAAGCTATCACTCTACGGTCTGGCTTGATAAAAAAAAATATGTTTCGTTTTTTAATCTTGCAATACATTGTTGTGCCAATGTCAGACAGACGTCAGAAGCCGTCGCTGATTCTCTGCAAATTATTTCATTATTTCAGATTAATCATATTAAAAATAAGGCTTATGTTGTGAAAAAAGTGCTATTGTGGTATTATTATCCTCTTTATGCCGTGGCGGTACCGTGTCTGCATTTGGTAAGTCTTATTTCATTACTTTTGATTCGTTTAACGTGGTATGCCAAAATAGATCAAATGACTATTTTGAAATAATAGATTATTGTGAGTCTTGCTGGCGGGTTTTGATGCCGAGTTTGAGGGTTATGACTAGGATGAAGATGTGAAGTGAACCGTGTATACGATTTATGTTTTCCTTATTAGTTTCAATATTATTATATACTACTTTCAGTATCTGTATCCACATTATCAATATCAATGTTATGCTGGTATGACCGTCATATGGCAGCCGGCGGATATCCTACTTGCCTTTGTCAATAAAACAAATATTTTACTTCATTATGGGTCCACAGAAGATCTTTCTATTACTTATACTTTATTATCTATGAACAACATTTACCTGTTTTAAGTATTTATGAGCCCTGTATTTGACATGACCTGCCTTATGTATTATTAAAATATAATTATGTGTTACAATTTTATACATAGCTCTTGTCCTGTAGTTTCATTTGCAATTATAAAATTGCTTTTGTTGATAAATCTATTTGAACACTGCTCAATAATCACATGAAATAAAAGCAACTAAACTGTCTTCCTCATTTTACATTAGTTGAGATTTTTTATGAAGTCTAATATTCTGTATAATGTGACGTTATATTGCCATGGTAAGTGTTTCCCTATCCCTAAATAACAATTAAAATCCAATAAGTATTAAATAACACTCATTGATAGTAAAACATTTTGTATAATTAGACTATATATAAAAACAAGCTGTCCCCCGTGGTTTCACCCACATTCCTGGGATAAGATAAATAAAATAAATAAAAATAAAAAAGCCTTTATTATTCCATTGGCATGTACATTCATAAAAATAGTATTGGTATTATCCATTACCATCTGGACCCCTCTTCGGGTGAAGGCCTCCTCCAGAGATTGCCACTCACACACCTTGCGAGGTTGGACCAATTGCGTGTTCAGTTGCGTGATAAGAAGTTCCCTATAATACTTGGGGATAATGTAGCTTCCTGTTATTGTAAGAATGTTTTGAATCTGACCGGTACTTCCAGAGATTAGCCCATTTAAACACATATAAAGACTTCCACTTTATAATATTGCTATAGATTTGGGGCTTATTATAAGCTTTACTTAGTTTAGTATCAGTGGACCATGTCTATACTGTCCCAGATAAATGGAGATTATTTGTTGAAAACAAGCACAGTACCTTCCTACTTGTGTATTTGGCTGCACATATTATGTGCATTAACATATTTAAATGTGACATTCAACATATATTTGTGAGTAAACAGGAAAAGTGGGTTTTCTTATCTGATACAAATATGCATGTTTATAACATTTAAACTTTATAATTGATAAAAGTATAAATTAGTATGTAGTATATCAGTCATATGGATCTCATAGTATAAGTTCTGCTTCGTAATCAGAATAATGGTAATACCTAACCAAAATATGAGAAAAAATTATTATTATGTGCTGATAAAAATGTTGAGACAGAGATCATAATCATAATATTTTTAATTAATTGTGTGTATATGGATTTATATCTGAAATAAATGTATTATTATTATTATATTATTATTATAATTAAGGTTGGAATTTGGACGAGAACTTAAAAATCAAATACCTAGTTATGGTTAGTTTTATTAATAGTTGCCCTATTTTTTTTTATTGACAATAGGTTAGGTCCCATAAAAGATTAGTCTTATCACCCTTATGCGGTGAACAAACACTCAACTAGAACTATCTTCGCCGTAATTACAATATAATTAATTATTGAACCTTCAGCATTTTACTTTTAAGAGCCAAACATTCTGATTTTATTAATTTCCATATTGCACACAAAAATTTATAAGACATTGAATACTAATTTAATCTACTAATTTGATCCTCAATCAGTAAACACCACAGCATCACCTAATGTATTTCATCTCTAATGAATACTAATGACCAATGATTAGCATTTTCTATCCATAAAAACACCGGTTATTTGGTTATGAGTATTGCTGACTAACAACTAAACCATTTGCCTATTATCTCTTAAACCTTTTACATTCTATGCTTCCTAAATAGAAGTTGAATAACAAACATCATTCAATAACATTTTTATTTATAACAAGAATTTTCTCGAATCTGAAAATAGCTACGGCACAAATAAGGTAGTTTTTTTGTTACCGGACCACACAATAGCCGTTCGCCGCAGATGGCGGCTGAAATCAATGTCTTTTCATACAAGTCTTGTACTGTGTACATCGACGGCCCACCTAGATCGGTGAATTATATTGCGTGAAGCAAGGAGCCAATGAATAGCGTCTTTAAAAAGCTCTCGTCACACTGATGTCAGTCGTTGTATGGTGGTTGGAAAGAGAGCGTGTGTGAGGGAGATAGTTGCCGCTCGATACGGCACAGTATTGTAGGGGCGTCCCGCTCCCCGCGCGATGTTCAACACGGTTATGTAATTCAGTCCTCTGTATAGGGTTGTCTATAAACATTTGGTAAATAATTGTTTTAAAATTAATGCACGCACGCGTCATGTTTTTTGAAATAACAGTTGATTGCAGTACTTATCATTGATGATCAAGCTATAATCACAATTAGGGTTGATATACACCAGAAGCGGGGAATACATTAGAGTAAGAGACACATTCCTCGCTACACATCTCTGGTGGAAATTCACCCTTATAGTTGGTATTCTCGAGCATTATGACTTTATCGAATATTAATCTCAATTACCTAAATCAATTGTATTTATTTGAGTCGTAAATATAAAAGAATGCGTTTATAAATATTCAGTCTCTATCTGACATGTTACGGTACGTTATCGCCTAAACGAGACGGAAGACGCTTTAACACTGGAGTTATTCTAATATCACCAATTTTGGTTACTTTCTTTGACAACGTCATTAACCTTGAACGTTAAATCAGATAAAGAATCGTTCAAAACCACAGCAATGCGCAAAAATAAACTAAGGCAAATTAAAAGTTCGGCTGGCAGCCCTAGCTATGGGATATGGTCCGAATCTCGCTACTATCGTAATTGGTTGATGATATTCCCAATTTGCGAGTGTGTAAGTCTTATTGTTTGATGTAATCTACTGAAGTATCGCGTGGCAAGGTCGGCGCTTGGTGACAACTGGAATTACTTCTTGATCCAGTCTTGTCTAGATTTGAGTACTTGCTGTTCTCTATGCGTATTTTTAAACTCAACAAACTTTAAAATCGGATTCATAAGTAAAATTGAAGTGACGGTAAAAGTATTTTACGTTATTTCTGGGAAAGTGTATAGGTAATTTTATAATTATTCTAAATGTGTAATTAGCTATATGCAAAAAGGTGAACTGTTTTGGCCATGTTAAGTTGGAGGAAAGATATTTTGCCGAAGTGATGGTATTCCACCAAAGAATCGTAATGCTGTCTGATTTTTCAGAAGTCAATTAGGTGTCTGTTTGCTATATGTTAATAAGAACCCATATTTATGTGGACTAATCAGAAAAATAATAAAAATGTTATTGTAAATCTACTATTCACATATCACGGATACGAAGCGATAAAGATGTCAAAAAAAGTCTATTGTAAGTCTGATCCGCTCACATCACCTCCACAATATTTTATGTATCTGGGGGCACAGCAGTGCCCCCGCCAAGTCAGCCAAGCGAAGAGCATGGGCACCTACCTTTTCTTAAAGCACTTCTTCGTTTTTTGAACCCTCATAACTTGGGTTTGGATTATACCAGATAAACAAAATTCTCGGGATATAATGTCAATAGCGGACTTATTAAACATTTAAAGTTTCAATTGCATAGGCTTGCATTGCTCGGCTGTTTCGCTACTACAAGAACTATTATATAACAGAAAAGTAATGAACAGTGAATAAATTTTTCACCTTAAGCCCATGTGACGGTAGCGAAACGGCCAATCCACATATTTTGACTAAGGTGTAGAGTTTGTGAAGTTAGGGCTTATAGAGTTAGGCGTGTAGAGTTATAAACTTGGCTCTACGTGAGATCTGATAACTTTTTCACAGCGCGGGCCATATGGTCTAGTCTTGACAACATTTTACATTAAAATGTTTTTGGTTGGATAATGCTTATCAGTCGGAAACTATAAGAATATTTCCACTGAATCATCTCGTATTTACGCGGGTGACACGATTTTTATCCGTTTAGTAATTGTTTGTTTAATTACTAAATGTACATAACACTCAGAACATAAAGGATTTAAGTATGTTATCTTTATATCAGGGACTAGCGATCCGCCCCGTGTATTCACTCGGGATATCCTATTTAGGGGTTGAATTTTTAAAACCCCTTATTAGTATATAAGGAGCCTGTATGCAACATATTTTTTTATGACACGCACACACACTGGTCCTATTTATTTATTTTATTACCTTCTGCACTGCAATACACCTTTATTTATTTATTTTAGTTGAAACATTTTATTTTAAGTCTATACCTGATGTAGTCTTCAACCCCATTACGTTGTATAGGTACTGACAGATATAATATATAGGGTGTAACGGAAAGGGTATATACATCCGAAGGGGGCGAATACTACATCAGGTACAGACTCTCTATAAAAAGCTCAAAATAAGGTACTCAAAAATTAAAACCAAATTTTTGAATTCGTTTATTGAATTAAAATCATAACCAACATGTCACCGGTCAATGAGGGTCATTACCCTTGCTAATATTAATATAAAATTTTATCTTCCGCGATCTGTGCGCCTATTACCGAAAAAGTGGATTAGTGTCATGTATCTTTCCGTTACACCCTATATATCAGAGATAGGTATATATAAGGATAACTAGAATAGGCAAGTCTACTTTATTTACCCTTTACCTCAAATTATCAATACCAAAGCAAAAAGTTGAAGTTTTCTTACTTAAATTACCCAATTATAACAAACGAAACTTAATAATGCCAACTCTACTTGAAAATGTTACCAATTAACAATAATTACTCTGAAATTAACAAAAATAGTCCATCGGAAATGTTAAACTCTCGCCTCTCGTTTCTCGGAATTAAGCATCATCTTATTCCCAGTTTCCATAACGAGTTTCCCCGAACGCGCTCTCCCCCTCCTCCCCACTCCTGAAGGCTGGTTTACACTCCTAACCGTTTGTTTTTACCCATCCTTTGGAATGTTCATTTCTAAATGTATTGCTGTCATGTAACGTGTCATAAGCAGATTTATTGAATTTGCACGAATGTGTATGCTTTTACAAAAATAAGGTACCATTCGATTTGTTTTTGTTACGAATAGAATCTTTGGTCTTAACTCGAAAAATTGTCTTATTGTCATAGAGCAATGTCAGAATTAATCCATGCTTTTAGGGCGGTTTCTCTACTAATCAAATAAATCTAAAACGTAGAAGCCCTTATAAACAAAGACAGTCGAACATTACTACATTTATATCCGGGTATGTCCTTGTAGTTATACAATAATATAACAGCACAAGCTGCAACGTGTGCCAACAGCCAACTGGTCTATAGTCAGGGCAGTGTTCTGTAAGCCTAACTTATGAGCCCACTTAGTTTCTGCTAAACTACGTATTCTCTGCTCCGCCAGTTTCAGCGTATTTCTTTTGGGAACCGGCATATTTTTATTATACAGGTCGTTGTTTTGGTCAGCGACGAGCGACTCAGGGTCGATAATACAAATGATACTGGTGCTAAAAAAAATACTTTTTTTTTATAATAAAATTTTTTTTTTTTGAAAATCATGTAATAAGCTAAAGTGTAGACATAATACTCAACGGGAGTATGAGGGAGTAAAGGGGTGGGGCGATGGCGGCTTGCGCCTAGCTCTAGTCTGTGCACGTGCCTAGTAACCATACTTTGCAATAATTTTATTTCAAATTGAATAAGGTATTTCTCAACATATTTACAGTATTTAATGGAATTAAGTCCATTTTTGGGGAATATATATTTTGTACTACCGCTCCTGGGTCGCTTGTCGCCGACCAAAACAACATCCTGTATAATTTTGGTAAAATTATCTATTTTTGATAAATTTTCTATCGATTAATTTCTGTTAATGTTTCCATCCTATTGTTCGTTGTGAAGATAACCAAGTCAGCTAATATGTTCTTCCATTAATTATGCCTGAGTCGCAATTGACTGTGGCCTCACTTGTGTGTGGCGCTATCCGAAAACCAGCGCTGCAGTAACTCACACTGCAACACAACCTGAAATATGCACCTGTTTGTCCTCACACAGCTTTTAACCGTATGTAATGAATGTGCTTAATATATGCTTTAGTTCATTATCATCAGTATATAATGTCCCACTTCTGAGCACAGCTATGCTATTCTGTAAAAGGTAAATCATCTCGAAAGTCATCTCGCAACTCACCTCGCAACTCGATTTGGCGCTGAATTATGTTTCAGAATACCAAATCCTACTGAAAACCGTCAAAATACTCACCTGTCGTAGTACATCTCACTTCCGTCATCATGCGGTGGCACTAGTGTCGTACTCACTGATTTAAAAAATATGAAACTCTAATCTCATCGCGGATTCAGAAGTGATATTGCAAATGAACTTTACAGAATAGCACTGCAGGCCTCCTGCACACAAATGAGGTTGAAAGGGACAGGGCAATACTCCACCATGCGTGCCCACTGCGGATCGGTGGAGGTTGGCTAGTGTCAACCTACTGCTGAAGTTTTCAAGCCGTCTAGGAGGCCTCCAACTAGCTTAATGACTATCACAATTAAGTGATAACCGAGACCAACGGCTTTACGTGCCTTCCGAAGCACGGAAACGCTCGATTTGAAATACCACTAGGCGGTCACCCATCCAGGTACCGACCACGACGGTGGTAGCTTAACTTTCCCTTTCGATTGAGAACGGCTTATCATCACGAGAACTTCTTATACTTTAGTTATTGTGTGACCAAATTAACATTTTACTTATTTTCATATAGGATTAGTTATAATATTAAACTAGTTAATTCATTAGGGCTGTATTTGTAACTATCCTTAATTGTTTCTTTTCGTGAATTCAGTTTATTCCGAAGAATTGTGGTGTAATTTCAGGGCTATTAGAACGAAAGTTTGTGCTTTGATATGCCGAAAATTCTACATTATTATAATGTGATGTGCCGCTTTCAAGGGCGTTATTAGGCGGAGTCTTAATGTAGTAAACTTATATATTATTTTCTGTAATGTACAGTACATACCCAACTACCTTTTTGTATACTTGGTATTACTATTAATAACACATATTAATACTGATATCGATTTTATAATACATGTTTTTCATATCATGTTATAAGTAATTTTGTTTTTAATAGTATTAACATTATGTTATATGTTTATCAATGAGAACCTCTAAATGGCTCACCTATTTTTAACTGACCGTACATAAATTTGTATACTGTTGGTCTTACAAAAAATAAATATGAAATTTGTCCGAAAGACTGTCTACTTAATTTCTTCTTCCATCACGTAATATGAGATTTTTTTTATGTTGTGATGATTGGAATCCCTTTGATTCCTCTCATATATTAGAATGACGTGGGTAGATTCGTAGGTACGTCTTTATTACGTCATATACCCAAATATAGGAACCAATTTAGCGTACAATTGTCATCAGGGCAATAACCGTTATCGATAAACTTAATTAACAAAAACGATAAATTCTTCGCATGTCCCATCCAAATGCGACCATCCCGGCACTATGAGGGCGTAGGGTTACCATAATACAAAACTGAAAAGTTACCATAATACAAAACTGAAAAGACTTGTCTACCTATTTAGCTGTTGTGAAAATGGATTAATTTTATTTTACTGTCTGAATAAACTAAATATAACAGCGTCCTATTCTCTGCATGATTAAAAATATGACTGCGGCAAAGTGCTTTAGAAACTTGACAAGATCAAGGCGAATACTGAAGTGTGGCAACCCTATTCACGGGGGTGTTCCCGGGACACACTGGTAGGAGGAGGGCGAGGGGACAGCGCTCGACGTCAGAACCATTGATCGCATGTTGACGTCACGCGCCCGCTACTGCACCCGGTCGCGTGGCTCCACGAAGTTCGCGCCTTTGCCCGGGGCCACAGATACGCAACGCAACGCGGAGCTTGTAAATGAGGATGTATGCTTTGCGGTCAGCGTCTGTTTTACATCACGCAATGAAAATAGTTTTGTCAATGGTCCGATTGAGAGGATTAATTTTTTTCAATCATCGCAGTGTGCAATACGATTCGTATTTTTTATTTTATTTGCTATCATGATCATGTTAGTCTCTCAAATACTTAATATAACGGTGCTAATGGCGAATCGATTAATAAAAAAATAAGAAGAGGAAAATGTTTAATTTTCCTTATTAAATTCGCCATCAAAAATAACATTCCCGCTTTCATCGTGTGGCGGCATTTAATGTTGTACGCTTGACAATTTGTTTTATTATCATGCCTTTAACGAAAATTGAGTTTTTGACAATGCATTCCGTTTGAAGATTACTTTTAAAATTACATTTTCGCCCAGTGATAGGTTGGTACACAGTGTTTTGTGTAACAGCTGTGCTGCCTAGATAGAGTCGTTTAAATGATGTCCAGGAAGCAATTCAATTACTAAGTAGCGAAGTACCTACTTGTTTTCTCAATCCTAGTAAATGAAGTTTTTTTTTAAATAAGTCATGCCCTATAAGTTTAATATGTTTACGCTCGAACAGTCCGGTTATTTACCAAAATACCCGGAAAAATGGCAAAGGCTTTAAAATTTTCATCCGCCTATTTATATGGATGTTATCCCCCTTTTCGCCCATTTATCGGATAAGGGTGAAGAGGGCCCGGGTTGATTACTGATTATGTGAAGGTAGATAATTTGATAGAGCGCCCACCCAGGGTGCTGGTGGAATTTTGCCCTTTTTAGGTTCAACGGCGCTTTCAATGTTTATTAGTTGGGTTTTATGAATATTTTAAGATTATATTACGTCGGTTCTCTTTATAACTTTATTGGGTACCAAAGGGAATTGTTGAAGGCAATGACGAGATTACCATTCGGGATTGAGTGTGTTGTTGAGTGATGTATTGGGTGAATATTTTAATGAATGTTGTATTCATAGAAGAAATAAAAAAAAACGCCGATCACCATTTTGTATTTTCAGGCAGTTGGACTTGAGAGATAGTTGCGTTGTATTGCAAATGCCTATAGGCGATTGTGACCTCTTACCATCAGGTGGACCTGCTTGTCGGCCTTGACATACAAAAAAATCGAATTGTTACTTGGTAATTAATAAATCTGTACTATCAGTCATTGTGTGCATGTAATAGTAAGTGAAGATGAAAATGGAGCATACCAAATTGCAAAAAAAAACCGGCCAAGTACGAGTCGGATTTGCACACGGAGGGTTCCGTACTATATACGTATAATAATAATAATGTTATCTTACTCATATTGACTGTGAAATGAATAGTAGGCGCAAAATTTACAAGTACCAAAATTTTCCTTAATTTTAACATTTTATAGTAAAGCGAAAATTCTGAAAAATAAATAAAGTTTTTGCGAAAATCTAAATTTACCCATATCTTTTTATCGTGTGGACTCAGAACCTTGATTTTTATACACCTAATAGGGACTATATACCTCAGTATCTGGTCGGTGGTGACACACGGACAGACGGACAAAGAGTGATCTTATAATGGTTTCTTTTTTATCTTTTGAGGTACGGAACCCTAAAAACGTTATTAAAGGCAGAACCTCCATGTATCTAGCCTCCAGCAACAGGGTCTCGGCCCTCAAATTAATTAGCTCGGTTGTAACATGATGTTGATACAATAAATAACGAACAACGTCAGGTTGCTAAAATTTATTGAATTTCTTCGTTTGAATGTAGAGGGCAGGAATGTCGCTGCCATTTTTACCTGTCTACGAAATCTAGGGACAAAGGATTATTTACGTGAAATGTAACATGGGTAAACGTAAATAATATTAATATTATAAATGCGAATGTTTGTTGAAGCCTGTTGGTCCCTCAGTTGTACAGCCAGAAGAAAGATATCCAGCAGGGCTATTTTAAAACGTCGGATACGAAATCAAAAACGGATTCAAAAATCTTCGAGGCGAATTGAAGCCATTGCTATTTTAATTTCCGAAAACATATCGATGAATCGAATTGATATTTCCGTAAAGAAACATCAAAAATATTAGAATTCGGAAATTAAAATAGCAATTGCGGAAAATCGCCGTGTTCGTTTTTGAATCTGCTGGTTCTTTTATCTTTAACTGACTTAAAAAAGGAGGCTTTTATCTAAAAATCATTGGTTGAACTGTATCTCAAGTTGTCAGGGCGATAATAGCTCAATGGTAGTGACGTCGGATGCCAAGACGAAGGTCCCGGGCTAGAATCCTAAAATGAGCTTGAGCTTTCGAGGTGAAGGAAAACATCGTGACTATAGCAGTGGTAGGGTACTTGTAGTACCCACCTGGCTGGTTGAAAATCTGTCGCCAAGCACCTAACGGTGTGTTCCGACAGCTACACTTGAGAGGCCAGTTCCGTCTAGGCTTTGTGTGCTTACCAACTTCGGCCGCATCATCACATACCATGGTGAGATTGCGGTCAAACACAGGCCTATACCAGTTTTACGTTTAAGTTTCACATAGATCAAGTCACTCGTTTAAATATTATCTTCAAGTATGTCCTTTGTTGTAACGTGCAGAGATATCTGCAGATCGGATGTTGAAATTGTCTTGCATTGCATTGCGTTGCCAGTGCAGTATTGCCTTCAGCTGAGCTTTATTAAATCTCTTCTTTACTGAAGTATACAAATATTGACTGAAATCAATACAAAATCTTTTAAAATATTTGCTATAGCTGCCCTTTTGAGCTGAGGGACTAGATTTTGTGTATTTACTGTCGATAATACTATTTGACCGAATCAAATAGTATTATCCTATTGCTTTAAAGATAAGACCACAGATATACATCTAAATAGATGACGCGAGTGTATGTTCTTAGCGTGTCGAAATCTGTGCAAAAATGGGGCACAATGTTCTTCTTTTGAAACTGTTTGGCGCGGACAGGGAACTTGCATAAGGCTGCATGTCCACCAGAGATGTGTAGCGTGGGATATGTTTAGCTAACAAATAGGATAGCTTCATTTTTATGTTAAAAATCTAATGCCAGCCTAACTAAATCAATCTTGTGACATTATAGTAGGTACAAAAAAGTTACACGCTTGGTTTTCATACGGATGGAGGGACTTGCGTTATCTATTTAGATTTGTCTGTGGATAAGACCGCCTTTTGTTTTCACTAGAATGTTTTCGTATATGTGCCTAAAGCGTGCTAGAAATAAGAACATGCATTTAAAAAAACACGATATAGTGGTCTGATAGGAGCTGGATGCAAGCTGTTTGCGGCGGTAACTAGGCTTTGTTTCGTTGACGTTTACGCTATCCATGTTTTTAATTGAAATCTAAAATCATTAGCAACATAAAAGTTTACTGACCTAACTATAATGGCGTGATGATATGCTGCCCGCGTGTTGCTGTGACCCATAATTTGTAAGTAAAAATGTCATTACCTACCGAGCATTTTAACGAAATACGAATTGAAACGTTATTATAAACTAACTGTTCCCCCTGCCCGTTCCCGAGATAAATAGCCTATAATACTCGGGGATAATGTAGCTTCCTTTTGGTGAAAGAATTTTTCGAAACCGACTGGTAGTTCAGAGATTAGCCCGTTTAAACAAACAAAAAAAATTTATTAGGTATTTAAAAATTACTGCGCGAAACAATGCAGTATCGATGAATCGCAGGTGTTTATTGAAATAAGGACAGTAAATAAAAGGCATTTTTATATTCCTACTACTTATCGAATTTATTTACTTTTGCCCCACCCCTAAAAAAATGTAGTTAAAACGCCCATGGTTACAAAAAGTAGAACTTTATGTGGTTTTTTCTGTATTTCAATAATTGAGACTTTAATAATTGAAAACTGTTTTACAAAAAAATTAAACCGACTTCAAAGTACACTAAGAAGTAATCAAATCCTGACCTGATGATAATGGGACCAAATAGGAAGCTTACCCTTCCAAACGAAAAAAGAATTGGTTAATAAATGACAGAGATATGAGCAGCAACAAACATTTAAAAAAACATACAACCGAATGAGAACCTCCTCCTTTTTCGAAGTGGGTTAAAAACCAGCGCTGCAATAAGTTACTGCAGAATAAGCTGCGATAGGTGCCATTTTGGCCTCGCACAGTTCTCTATCGTGTGAATTGTGCATTTATTTTCGAGTGAGTCCAAAATAAATGTCTTAGCTTTTCTTTCTTTCTTTCTGATTCGGAGATGCGATCTGAACTGAAAGGAATGCCGGACATAAAGATTAATATTTTTATGTTTTCAACTCAGTAGACTAAGTGTATTTCCGACGAATAGTTTTCGCGTTTGCGTTTACAGAATTTTGTATTTCAGAAATTAGTTCCGTTAAAGGTTTTAGAAGCAAAGAAACCTAACGTCACATAGCACACGTCTTCAAAAGGTTCAAGCAAAGCAAATAAACTGAGAACGATTGTGAATGTGAAAACCTATATTTCAAATGGTTGATGTTATGTAAGTATTTCAAAAATTTCTGCCTCCGAATCCTAGTACTTATTGCCGTGAAAATCAATTTCTGAATCCACAAGTTGCTTTGACGGCGCTTTTACTCCTTTGTTCCCCTCATATCCAATATTTGATTCAGTCGTATAGCCGTATTTTACTTTCACACGCTATTCATCGTTTATGGATATCGATTGAGAATATTTCTATGGAGAAATTTATAAAATGCACATTTCTGCTAGTCATTTAGGACAGCCATTTTATTTTGAATCTATCTGGTAATTTATGGGGCTTATAAATCGAAATGGTTGTTAATTGTTTCCATGTCCTTTTTGTCTTCCTTCGTCCTTTTTGCATATATTTTGATAAGGAGCTTTATATTTAAATAAACCTGAACGTAGGAATGGTATATTAATCTTGGCTTTAGGAATTTGATTTTTTTCCGCTGTGTTTTAAACAGTAGGTACCCTAAATACTTTTAAAGTTGATATTAGTTTGTTAAAACTAATATTTACGGAGCCATCCTTAACAATACGAGAGAATTATAAAGACATAAATTTTACTGTTTGGGATTAGTTAGAATTGAAACGACTTTCATATATCCTACCGCATTTACAACACAATTGTTGTTGAGAGAATTGCGAGTCGCGTAACACACTGCTTCAAACACCACAAATTGTAATGCATATGTTCATTACCAATTGAATGGTAAACGATTCTCGGTAGAAACAATTGCAAGCTTCATTTTATTATGATTTCCGAGTATTGTTTGGACGTCTTCCCTGTATTACACATTTATTTTGTCTACTATCTCACCACGAGTAATGATTTGGTCGATGGTGGTAAACAATCCTAGAAAGGAACTGACTCTGAAGAGCAGATGCCTTTAGTTTTGCGACAGATTATATTATTAACTAGAGGGTAGGTACACACGGCTACAGATCAAGCTATACATTTCCAATATAAGCTGAACTCTCATTGTACGGAATTCCTATACAATGCGAGATCAGCTTATAATAGCCGTGTGTACCACTGAGTTATGGTTTCTCATTGCTCAAGCTTATTGTAGGATTCGAACCCAAGACCTTCGCCGCGGCAATTAACGTTACTACCACTGAGCTATCATCTTCATAATGTTATTGCGTAATTTTGATTCACAATTTAATCAAATCCTTTAAGGTGTTAGGACTAATTTTCCATTCGTAATTCTCAGTGTCAATGTCAGACAATGTTATGAACTCATTAACACCCAAACTATTTGGATCCTAGGGTTCTAGAAATCAACGTAATGCTAAAGTTAATTACAAGAGAACATTCCTGTGGAAACCTCGAACTTACTTCATTAGTGACACGCCATCGACTCTTGTAATAAAACAACTGTACCAAATAGTTGAAGTATTTGATGATTTTGGCCTTTATGTTCTTGAGATTATGTTTGGGTCAACATTTCCGACTGGTTATCTCAGTTAATGGGCCATTCAAATAGTTTAGTGGTCCGATTTGGCCGAAGGAACGTTATGAAATTTTATTGTCGTGCTTATGAAAGAGGTAACTGGGTAGGTATTCTAAGAATTTTCAATTAGCCCGCCAGTTGTCGACTTTCCGAGTATAAAACGTTTCTTTTGTACTGCAAATAAAACTAGTTTGAGTCAGTCGAGCACTTTGAACCATTTTCAAGCGCGAAAGATAAATATTCAGGAGTGCAAGCATTTGACTGCACATAGATATTTAACTTTATATCTAAAGTAACAAGTACTACAATACTTTGGGCAAAAGAATAAGGCTGTAGCATGCTCGGACCACAAAGTTTTACGTATTTGGTGGAAGCCTCATAAAATGCTTAGTTTTTTGGTTTTAAAGTCTTTGTAACAGTTGAAAATTGAACTATTTTACTATATTTTTAAAGAATGTACTTCTTGGGGAGACGTCTTTTAAATTAATACAGGGAACAATTTTCTAGGCGAATGTAATTTAAAGCAGCTGGGTTATTGCGTGCCAAGTTGCTCTAGGCCAAATCCTATGAAAGCCATTCCCAGTAACATGGAAATTTTCACTGAATTACATTACGCAAATATGCGGAGTTCTATCTACTTTTTTGAATACTAGCTTATTGTGTGAAATACAGAAATCCGAAGGAATTTGTACTCTCGGGTAATCTAGATCTAAATATAGCAATATCCTTGCTATATCTTACTTGTTATTTTGGCACTAACAGATATTCATACAATGCAAATGGAGTTAAGTCAAGACGTAAGACAGGAAATAGCTTGGTTATCTTGAATTCCGGACACATCCCTTGAGAATCAGAAGCTATTTTGTGGCATACCAACAAAGTACCTGGTATATTTGATTGTGCAGGCGGTATTTAATCATCAAATGCTAATCTTGTTAGTATTGATAATTCTGTCGCCTTATCGAGTGTTACGAGTTTACATACCTTTCCATCTATTAAATGCAAAAGTAGTATAGAACCCCGTCTCGTCTCTTGCTATCTCTATCCTTTATTATTGATGATGCATATATGAAGAAAGGATTGTCAAACGAAACTAAAAAGTTGTAAAAGTTATCGTGTTTAAACAACAACGTGCATGCAACTATAAGACTTGATAAATAGGAGAGAGTCAGTGAATTCTGGGGTATACTACAACACCTGAAAAAAGCTGCAAAAACGAAGAAATATCAATTACTAAGGCCTGATTCAAGCAGATGGATTACGAGTCCATAACAAAAGTAAATTCCTGCAGCTCACGGCAAATTAAAAAAGCATTACCAATAACCAATCTCCCGGAAAGAAAGTCTAATCTTAAATATAAAACGAAATCTGTATTGACAGAGGATTTCGGCGACAGGTGGAGGGTGCTTCCGATGTAAAAACGTTAATGGCCGCCGTTACCTTTTAGTATTTTATTGGATTCCCTGCGAGGTAATGCCGCGAGCTTAAGATTGTATTTCAATGTTTGTTCGACTCGACCCTTTGTGAAAATGTTGATAAACTTAAGCGGCTGAGTTTGGGCTTTTTTATGTTTCATTTTATCGTCTTTACTTTTGTTGTTTAGGTAAAATATTCTGTTTCCTCTATTATAAATGGAGAATCCCAATTATGCATCTTAGTTCTTATTCTGATGCTGCATTATAATAGTTTACCAATATTTGATAGTAACTGTAATACATGGTCTGGGAAAGTTTCCAAAGCGCAGTATTAATGGTGATAGTGACCAGTTTTTGGCTACAGTGTCCATTGCTGAACCAATAATTAGTAATTTATATGTGGATCAGCATCGCGTTTTAGCTCCTTTATTTCGATACTCCAATATCGAAATTAAAGTGTTTTAAGTAAATATTTCTATTTTCGACAGCTCAATTGCCGCAGTGTTTCAAGGTTTCAAATTTGGACAAAAATTTATAGCCTCGAATACTTCGAGTGGGCGCTTTGATTGAGAACATATTTGGGGTATGTCGTGTATTTCAGAATTTACAGAACTTATTAATAGAATTCATTAATTTCATCGAATGATAAACCTACAAGTCGACGTTTGCACAGAGTTTGCAGGTGATTGAATTGAAAAGCTAGCAAGAGCATAGTAAAGCCACTTAACCTAAATAATTAAATATATTTTTTAAGACATCAGCCAATATTGTTTTAAAATTTCTTGATATTGCATAGAGTAATCAATCATGCAATGTATGAAGTACTACGGGAAGAATAAAACTATCAAGTTTTAACTGAAAATAAATATTGAATCTCAAACGGATCCTCACAGAAGATAAAATAAGATGGACCTATCTGAAACTCAAATGGCTGCATCATTGTACTGGCACAGAGACAAGATAAACGATAGTTCTGATTGAACCCGACGGTGATCGAGGGCTTGATGATATCGTCAACAGATACGAAACAATTACGGGAGTTAAGCATGAAGGTAATATGTGTCCTAAATATTTTGTACAAAATAAGCCAATAACTTCACGAAACAAGAAAGGTCCAATTGACTGTGTCCCGAAAATTCCTGCAAGTACAAATAAGTGAAACCTTTTAGTTGCGAAAATTTTGCTTCTAAAAAAGTAAACCATTTATTTATAACACGATATAGAGGTACGCAAGAACTTGGCAACTTTCGCTTACAGTTATTTCATTTCAGATTGAATTTTCCAAGTTCCACCTTTGCAAAGATATCAATGGATTGTTATAGATTCCTGCGTCAGTAGATATTTGGGATCATAGTCTGCTTATCTGGCGTAATACGAGCATGAAATAGATTTATTGGTGAATCCTTCATATGCTCCAATAAAGGAAAGGGATCGCAAATGCGAATACAATTCCGTGTAATGTCACGCACGGCTGTTCGTTGTTATAGTGTGGGTGACTTGTATTGCGATCATAGGCTACAGAAGTTTTTTTAATGGACTTGCATACTGCCATCGCTCCATGGGCCACTCCTGAGGTACTCATTTTCTCTTACGTTTTGAGAATGCAACGCGCGAGTGATACCCCTGGTGTTGCAAGCGACCATAGGCTACGGTAACTGCTTACCATTAGGCGGGCCGTATGCTTGTTTGCCACCTAAGTGGTTTAAAAAAAAATGAAGGTTAAGATTTTAATTTAAAAAAAATTGCTATATTACTTAAGCATAAATGGAGGGGCCATTTGGACCCAAGGTATTAGAACTTAGGATTTGAATTGTTATTACTTATTTTAGTTTGTATGTGTTTGTTTTATTTTACATGCTGTTTTCGTTAGTGTCTTATGTCAAATAAATAACATTTTATCTTGATCTAATGAAATGGCTAGAAATGCTAGTTTGAGTTTCATGATGGGAGCAGAAAGATGTCTGAAAATGGTTAAGTAACTGTAGAAAATAAAATTCATGCTGCTCAGAATATACGTAATGTAAAATATATATGCCTCTCCCATCACTGCGTAGTAATAGAGCGAGAAAGAACTACTTTTCGCTCCTCTCCGCAACTATGCGGTATTTTATCATTCTACAATGTCGAAGTGAATTTCTCATGGGTCCTGTTCAGTTTAATACTATAGTAGTGACGTCAGAGGAGCTAATAATGTTGGTAATTTATTTTTTTCGCCGTCTTTACGACAGTTGTCCATCCCAAGATAACGTTTTATGGCTTGGAAGTCTTGGAACTTGTGATGAAGTGTTATCAGCAGAGTTATTGGTTTTTTTTTATGGCACTAATATGGGACACGTTAAACTGTATTGAGTATATATTGTAGTTTTTTGTAGCAAAGTCTTTGGAAATTTTAATCAAAATGTTTACTACTTAAGGCTTCTTTCCGGTGTGTGAATGTTAGTAGATTTTGGTAACTTTGGGGAAACCATTTTAAAATTAGTGGGATGTCCCATTAACAATGTATTCATACCTACGCTTTAAAACCGCGGTACAAAAGCTTTTAAATAGATTATTACATTATCCGGTAATTAATTTTGAAGCATATTCAGAATGAACAGGCTTCAATTTACTTCAGATTGTCGCATAAAAGTGCTGATAAATGTGTAAAAGAGTCTCTAGTTTATTACGGCTGCTCCAGGAGATATAATTTCCTATTCGCCTGTGGTGTTCAATTCATTCCCGACTGGAGGCAGTCCGCCGCGGCCCATTTGTTGAATGTTTGATTCATAAATACGGCAGTGAGATTACTTTGGGCCACTCGAGATGCGGTTATACGAACCACAAATATGAGCCAGCCATTCACTCAAGTAAATAGCTCGAAGATTTTTTATCTATTTCATAATGGAGCTCAATTTTGTGAATAAACTCGGCGAATTTCTTCATATCCTCGTAAATGGGATGCAAAAATTGCATTTAGATGGAGGTAGCTTACTTGCATATGTCAGAAGGCTGTGAAGCAGGCAGACGCTTTCCTTGATGGTAAATAGGATTGGGATTCAGCAACTGATGGCTCTTATGATAAACATATAGCTCAGGACAGAAGCATTTGCAAGTTGAAGACTATGTTGCGTCTATATTAGACGCTAAATTAGCTGACAACTGCAACCGTTAATTGAAAAAAACAGCGAGAACTTTTATGTTCATAAGGTAAAGGTACACGAATAAGCATTTATGTCGAAATTATAGACTAATGCGAAAATAATGTAAGCTGAGTTATTGCCACCATCATGCGGCGAGACTCGCAATTTGGGAAAAGCTTCGTGCCAATCTCGACTATCGTGGCCAGTATTGGACGACGATTTGGCTGGTATTCTGAAAATGCATCCAAAGGTTTTATTATTATGACTCTTCAATACTCTATTATGTATTTCCTCTGTCTTATGACCATCGCAGGGTTCAAACTACCTTTTGGTTAACTTTCATGTAAATGGGCTCGGTTTAGCGTTGAGAATCTTCTTTGTTACAAAACATTTATAAGAAATGTGTTCTATCCTTACATTCTTACATTGCTTATATTTCTTGAACTTTACATAATGTTTCAACCCTGTGAGATATATGGTCATAAATCCACTGTATATCACTACTCGTTACGGGAGGATAATGCCGCTCATAGGGTCGTCCAGGAAGGGATGAACTGTCCCGTGCTCCATAAATACCACGTGTCGACTTATATGCTTACGGGTTGATTTTTCGCAGGACATAAAAAGACTTAGGGTCACTTTACAGTCGGAAGATTTAAAATGTTTGAATTTGTATTTTACTCTAACAACAGTTTTTAAACCTTATTCCTCTAAGCTTAGTGTCATTATCATTGGTAACTTAGAAATAGCTCCTAATAAATATAAGCCCACAGTAATTCCCAGCAACTATAAACAGGTCATCTTTCCAACTATCGAAAATTAGATAAAAGCTTTCATTCTTTATCTTCCATGAAATAAAGTTACTAATAATGTGACGTTTCGCAAACTTTTTAGTCTTGCGTCTTTGAATCGGTTAAAAATATTTGTACCTTTTTCATTAATATATAATTTAATTAACCGTTTATTAAAATCGTTTATTATCACTCAAAAATAATTTACTGTGCGGTTTCATACAAGTTTGATTACTAATTTATTTGATTAGGTTGTAATTACCTACTAATATTTAATGTCAAATTTGCGACCCCTCATATTCCTAAACACGACCCTCTAGAGGTCACGACCCCCAGTTTGTGAAACTCTGAATAGAAGGCTATACTCCATTGCAAAATCGCCAGTTAATCAGCAGAATATTCCATTCCTAAGATATATCTATTTCAGTTTGTTTGTTGGAAATACATATACATATATGAACATGTTTACTCATTCGTACTGTAGACATACAGAGTGCCTTGGGAGGTTTCTCTTATTGTATTTACTAGTCTATAAGATGCTATATTCTTATGCAATGTATGTATATGGAGTAATGTTATATGGAATATCTATATATAAGTCTTTTAAGTGTTGTCTCTTAAACTGCATGGATACAGTTTGAGCAGATCCTATTTTTCTTCTGCTTCTCAAATGCCATTGAACACTCTATTGATTTGTTTAGCTAAATATAGTTTAGTCGTTTTCTGACAGACAACAAAGCATCTGTTGGTAGAACCTTGTAGCTTACGAGCTTTTTTAACCGACTTCAAAAAAGGAGAGGTTCTCTATTCGAATGTATTTTTTTTTATGTTTGTTACCTCGTAACTCCGTCATTTTTAACCGATTTGGTTTTTTTTTTTATTTGAAAGGGTACACTTCCCGTTTGGTCCCATTGTCATCAGATCAGGATTTGATTACTTCTTAGTGTACTTAGAGGTCGGTTTAAGTTTTTTGTAAAATAGTCCAATTATTTTAATTACAATTGTAATATTCTTTTTAGTTGGAAGTTTGGAAACCAAATCCAAATTAGGAATTATTTCTGCCAGTTTCGAGTAATTTCCAGTCACAATAAATCACTTTCACATATAGACCTCAGTCAGTCACAGTCCAGAAAAGTCATAAAAGTCATGTTTTACTACAATGGTGGTCATTGTCCTAAAACTCTTCGAGACAACTTAAAAAGTCTCAAGTTCAAATGTCTTGACCTGGGATTCGGAGCTTCATTGATTTCATCTTACCTGGTTCTAGCTGGTTATTTTAAAAATAGAACGCCTTTTTAACCGACTTCAAAAAAAGGAGGAGGTTCTCAATTCGAATGTATTTTTTTTTTTTTTTTTTTTTTTTTTTTTATATGTTTGTTACCTCATAACTCCGTCATTTATTAACCGATTTGGAAAATTATTTTTTTATTTGAAAGAGTACGCTTCCCGTTTGGTCCCATTGTCATCAGATCAGGATTTGATTACTTCTTAGTGTACTTTGAAGTCGGTTTAAGGTTTTT